>JAADWV010000075.1:0-82749 GCA_023336295.1 Pythium folliculosum
CAACGTGGACCGGATCACCGAGACCAGCATAGCGGCGTGATTCTAGGGCGTCAGAAAGACCGAATCCGTCAACAAGGACTGCAGTGGCGCCAAGACGAGCTGCTGCTGAGTGGTCGACGTTAGTGGCTGATATCAGTGAGCGGAGGGAACAGCAAGACTTCCAAGCGTTTGGACAAACGGAGATGCCTTGAAGTGTAATACATTGGCATCAACGCCCTATCACCATCGCGGTGGATTATCCCTTCTAAAGGACACAGTGCGCATGCTTCAAATCCTCAAGTTTCTCCCAGTGGCACCTCGCTCCGACCCGTTTGCCTCTGTGTACGCTTGACATGGTCATCAAGGCTCCCACAGGACTGCCGACAAGGTGATACCATCGCTGCGCCGCCAACGATGCAAGGGAGCTTGGATTTCACGCACGACGCGACGCTAGCTGAACGTGTGATTCTCGCCGGATGCGGTCGTTGAACCACGCGCTCTCGGGCTTCCTGGATAGATTGCGATCAACAAGAGATGATCCCAAACTCACATGGAGCCCATGGGTAGCATGGAGCCCATGGATAGCCAATCATCATTCATTAACGCAGACTTTCAGCCAATCCGTGAGCTGATACCGTCTCATCTCTGTACAAGTGGACGATCGGAGGATCTCGAGAGGATGCGCAACACGCCCTTTTGCAGCTGGAGGCTCCTGCGAGCCCTCTCTGTGAATGGAGACTCACCGTCTTCCTCTCACCGGCATCCTGACGACAGGTGCGAGCCGTTGCGCTCCTCTCACAACGTCATTTGCGTCGCTTGGAGCAGCACCATCCACCGACCGACTCAAACAAACATGACGCGCCGCACGCTCGTGGCGGAATGCGTGGGCGAGTTGCTCGGCACGTGGCTGCTCGTCTTCCTGGGCACGGCGACGGTGGCTGCCTCGGTCACGACCGGCGCGCAGTCCGGCCTGTGGCAGGTCGCCGTCGTCTGGGGCTTCACCGTGGCGCTCGCGATCTTCCTCACCGACCACGTCTCGGGCGCGCACCTCAATCCGGCGGTGACGCTCTCGCTCGCGGCCTCGCGCCAGACGCGCTTCCCGCTCCGCAAAGTCGTTCCCTACATCCTCGCGCAGTTCTGCGGCGCGATCCTTAGCGGCGTCTGCGTGCTGTGTATGTACGGCTCGGCGCTCACGCGGTACGAGAATCTCAACTTCATCACGCGCGGCGAGGCTAACAGCACGCTCTCGGCGATGGTGTTCGGCGAGTACTTCCCCAACCCGCAGATCGTCAAGAACGGGGCGCTACAGCTCACGGATGTGTCCCACACGGGTGCGCTTTTCGCCGAGGCCATCGGCACGATGGTGCTCATGCTGCTCGTGCGCGCACTCACGGACGAGACCAACGTGGCCCGCCCCACCAAGACGCAGGCGCCGTTCTTCATCGGGTTCACAGTCGCGGCGCTCATCAGCTTCGTGGCGCCAATTACGCAGGCCGGGTTCAATCCAGCGCGTGACTTTGGGCCTCGTCTGGTCGCAGCCTATGCTGGCTGGCACTCAGCGGCCATCCCGGGGCCCCGCAACGAGTTCTGGGTCTACATCGTTGGCCCCGTTCTCGGTTCACTCGCCGGAGGGATGCTATATGACTACGTGGTGCGCCCGGCGTACATTGCCAAGAGCGTCGATGCCCAAGACAAACGCGTAGACGGCGATGCGTGTGCGTGTGTGGCGCGTACTCAAGCACACGCGCAACTGGTGTGCACCGGTTCGTCCACCCACGACGCAGGACACGTTCTCTCTCGCTCTGGGCCACAGGACGCTGCTTGTACGGCTCGCCCATCGCCTCGCAGCGAATATCACGCCATGAATGAGGTGTAGTGGAGCGGAGCTATGTATCATATGGTTTTGTATTAGACAGCGTACACAACGTTTTCATATGTATCCCTCCCGTTTGCTTCCCTTGTGGATCACGACCAGTACACGCCCGCCTTCTTGATCTCGCTGATGAGCTGCGCCGGCAGCAGCTTGCTCGGCACGAGCGACGTCGTGCCGAAGACGTGCTGCAGCTCGCGATGGTAAAAGTACACGACCCAGACCCAGTACGCTTCGTTCGGAAGCTCGATCGAGCCGAGCACTCCTCGGGTGCTGCTGCGGGCGTCATCGTAACTGGAGCGTTCCTCCATGTCGGTGGGCTGGAGCAAGCGTTTGTAGTCGCGGCTAATCAACGAGTCGAACATCACGAGCCGGGTGGCATAGTCCTTGAATGAGCGCAGCTCGTACGTCGACGTCGTCGACGCATCACTCCACACGCTTGAAAGTGGGAGATTCGTCTCCGAGTACGGGGAGCTCTTTACAATCTCAAACACGTTCGCGCGTTTGGAGTAATACATCGCCCGGATCGCCGCGGCCCATCCTTCGCGCGTCACTTTGTCCGCAAACTTGTCATAAAACTGCTGCATCTTCTCCCGCGGGCCCGCGAACGGGCGCTTGTGGTTCGGTTCACGCTCACTTTCTTCATCCTGCAGAGTCTGACGAAAACTCCAGATCTCCAGGAGTGGATGGAAAAGACCCAGTCCGCCCAGCTCCAGCGGCCAGTACACCCAAGCGGCGGGGAGCGTCGCAAGCTTCTCGTTCATAATCTCAGGGTGGTTGCTCGCGATCTTTTCGATCAGCGCCGCGCGTACGTCACCCGACGTCGTCGGGAATGCGATCTTGTGGACGTGCATGATGTGTTCAATGATGCTATCGGCGTGAGCGAGCCCAAATACGGGCGACACGGTGCCGAAGTTGCGCAGGAAAAAGCGCATGTACTTGTTGTACACAGTAACCCAACGCAGAACCGACGTTGTCTTGGCGAGCTTCTGCGCGAGCTCCCACGCGAACCAGTCCACTTGCTCCTCCACGATCTTGACGGTCGCGTCGCTTTGCAGCTCAATGAGTCCCCAGCGAATCGGCTTCTGCGGTAGCGGCCCAGGCCCAAAGCTGACGCTAGTTGTCGCGGCCGAGTCGTTGGGCTCATTCTTATCAGCGCAGCAGAGCCGCACGGAACCGCTCTTCTCCTCATTCAGGTGCAAACCGAAGCGGTCGGTGATCTGGTTCATCGCCTGCCAAGCAGACAGCACCTTGGCGTCGTCTTGACCGAAAAACAGAATGTCGTCGTGCGTGCGGTACAAGAATACGCCGCTCTCGGCCATGACGGCGAAGTCCATCGTGAACAGCACCAGCTCCGAGTAGAACCGCGACGATCGGCGGCTCGTTGGGACACCCTTGGCGAGCACGCGAGGCGCATCGCTGCCAGGGAAGCGTAGGGGCATCCTCATATGGATCTCGAAGATCTGGAGCCACGTGTCGGTCACACCGAGGAACTCCATAATGCCCAGCACGACCTCGTGGCTCACGGACGGCCCGAAGAACTCAAGATCGGTGACCACCGCGAGCAAGGAGCGCCGCTCACCGTCGTCGCAGAGCGCGTTGGCCAAGTAGGCTTCTGTGCACACCAGCCGAAGCACGTCGAGCTTGGTGGCCTTCGGCGGGGGCTTGTCTTTCTCGTCGCCCCAGGCATCTCCGTCGTACTCGTTCGATGAATCCATTTCGTCCGGGAGGGCGGTGAGCAGGAAGCGGTCGCGCAGGCTGATGCGTGTGCTGTTGGCGGAGCCCGATTCGTAGAACTCGTCGCGACCAAAGTCGACACATTTCAGCAACTTGCTGAGCTGCTCCTTGATGAAGATCGACCAGGAGAGGCCAATGTACTGGAACAGCAGGAACGGGATCGCGCCCTCCTGGATGAGCGAGCGGTACCGCCCGTTGATGGCGCGCTTCATCACCACGGGGGCACCGTTTGTGGGCCACTGGAACTCGCTGAGATTGCTTAGCTTGATCGTGAGTACGTGGGCGAGCTCGTTCTGGACGACCGTGTTCTGCGCCGCGTTCTCGAGGAGCTTGACCGCTTCGGCGCTGAATTCGTTTCGGTCCACGAGCAGCACTTTTCCGAGCAGCGCCACGTCGCTCGGATCGATGCGTTTCTTCACAAACGAGGCACAGAACGTCTTGACAGCGTTGCGCACGTCGCCGAGGGTCTTGTAGATTTTGTCCCACTGGTCGTCCGAGTAGCTGGCACGGCGCTGGAACACGTCGCTCTCCAGGAACTCGCGGACGCGCTGCCTCTCCAGTCCGCACGGCTTGAAAAAGTACTCTTCGATGCGCTTCTGTGCGTCTTGGCGCTGCGTTTCAAGTGGAACATCTTTCTCGGCGGTCGGCTCGGGCTCCTCCATCGACCAATCTTCGTCCTGGGCCAAAGCCTCGAGCTGGCCAGTCTCGACCTTCTCATCGTCGCGGACTGTCTCCACCAACAATTCACCCAGCAGCTTGTTGTGCTGCCACAGCTCGCGACGGCATGTCATCTCACGCTCGATCGCCTCGGCACGCAGCCGAAGCACGCCTTCCACGCTCTCCTTGTCGACGCCCCCAAACGCCAGAAGATCTGGTAAGTCGCCCAGGTCTTTGTGGATTCGTTCCTGGACGATCTTGAGTCCGTCGACACCTTGGTACACGGCGCGCAGGCGCTCCACAAGATCGCCACGCACGCTCTCGAGTGTGTGGTCGATCGCATCGTAGCGCTTGGACAGCTCGCCCTCGTGGCGGCGCAGCTCCTGGATCTTGACCTCGGTCGTGGCCTTGAGCACTTCGTTATCCGCCATCGTGGTGCAGCGCAAGTTGGGGAATGCGTTCGTTGTGGCCCCGCGGCCAGACAGCGCTCGCCCCTCGCTGCGCGGGGCAATGCCAATCGACTATTCGAGAACGAGGGATGGCACGTGCGGCCGACCCAAGGTTGGGTTGAGACTCGCAACCCAACATACAGTGGCCTCCTCCCATGAGGATCTCCTCAAGATCATCGTGCCCTGAGAGTGCTGGTCGCTGAGATACCGTGGTGATACCGGTATTGTACCGGAGACGGAGTTAAGCGTGCCGTCGTGGTTTTCCTTGCGACCACGCACGACAGCAACACCATGGCGTCGCCACCGCCTGGGCTCTTCGACGGGCTTCCACTCGACGTCGCGGCGCAGATCTCGTCGCTGCTGCGATTCGCAGACCTGCGAAGCCTCGTGCGCGTGAGCCGCGCGGCGCGGCGCTCGCAGTTTCGAGAGGAATGGCTACGGAAAGTGCAGCTCACGGTGCCGCCGAGCGACCTCGCCGCGCAGCGACTGGTGGCGGCGCTGGATGCGTGCGCGGGCTGCGCGATCTCCACGGTGACACTCGCGGACGCTAACCATCTGCAATTGGTCAGCACCAAGCTGAGCGATACAGTCACGACCTTGATGATCAGCGGCGACGGGTACATGGTCTCGAGTTACGAGCCGATCATCGCGCTGCCATTTCTCGACGGCTTCCAGGCGCTTCGATCGCTGGATTTGTCCGGCTCGGCGATTCTTGGCGTCAGCAACCTGGCCACACTTACACAGTTGCGTGAGCTGGATGTGTCGTTCACTGTGGTCGTCGACATCTCGCCGCTCGAGTCGCTCACCAAGCTGCAGGTGCTCAATCTTGAGAGCACGCGCGTCAAGAGCATCAAGGCGGTGCGATGTATGCCCGAGCTGCGCGTGCTCAACCTGAATGCGACCGATTCACTACGCAAGATCACGCCGATCACATCACTGGGAAAACTCACCAAGCTCAGCATCAACGACAAGCACGTCACCGAATTGGATTCACTGATCGCTGTCGCGCCGACTCTCACGGCGCTGGACGCCATCGACGTTCGGTTCCTCGGTATAGACGTGGCGCCACCTCTTCGACAAGACGCATTGTCTGCGCTGTCCCATTTGCACAGTCTGCGTACATGGCCCATGAGCTGGACACAAACGTTGGATCCGCTGCACTCGATGGCCCACCTCAAGACCCTGGACATCCGTTTCCCGCCGTTCTCCGACCTCGACCCCCTCCAAGCGCTCACCAACCTAGAGGACCTCCGCCTCATGGTGTCTGCTGCTCGTGACACGTCGCCCCTTCGTGTCTTGAAGAAGCTCAAGAAGCTCGTACTGACTGGGTGCATCCACGACCCGCGTTCCCTGGACTTTCTCGAGCATTTACCGCTTCTTCGTGACCTGAGTTTGTCCGGCGAGATCCACACAAGCGTCGTAGCTCGGCTCGAGCACGTAGAGAAGCTCGAGCTGGTGTTTTCCAGCGCGTCGTGGGATTCGATCCCGCGCGAGGATCGACTTCCGCACTCCATGTGGGCGGCGCTGGCGTCAGTCACCACTCTGTCGCTGCGGTTCCCTGTCGGAGAGCCGGCTGATCTCTCTGGACTTGCATCAATACATCAGTTAGAAGTATTAGATCTCCGGTACGCGACGCCGAGGGAGCTGCCGACACCATCGTACTTCGAGTTCCTGCGGTCACTCCACAACCTGCGCGAACTGCGGATCGCCGGTGGTGGTATCCAGGATCTAGCAGACTTGTGCAACCTCTCCAAGCTCGAGTTTCTTGATCTCACGTCCACGAACGTCTCGAACATCGAGCCTCTCGCTACGCTGCGCAACCTCCAGCAAGTTGAACTCGCCTACACACGCGTAACCGACGTGACTGCCCTCACAAAGCTCGAGAATCTCTCGCGCGTGGTCCTTCCAGTCGAGGCGAGCTGTCTCCCGTTGGTACGCGCTGATTTACCGCAGCTGCGAGCGATTCTTCACGAGCACAGTAACTGCATGTGGAACGACAAACACCATCGCATGTACGAGGAACGCGAGCACGAGACAGATGCGGTTGCGGCCCCAGTCGTGGATGACGCGCTCGACGACTTGGCGGTCGCCTTTGGCGACTACACGGGCGACTACTAGACGGCATAGAGCATAGAGAATACGAAGCAGCCGAGTGCGAGGCTCGCGGAGAGAACCAATTATGTAATACTACGTAATACTAGTATGCATCAATGTAGCTCACAATAAGTATGCCCATCCTAGTGTACAATAGTCTCGTGCTTTCTGTCCTGAGCGCTCGCGAACTCGCGTTGTTGGCCTGCGCGATCTTGAAGGGCACATTCCCGGCTTGGATTTGCCTGCATATGCCTACCGCCCACTTGCCTACGTCACCCAGCGCAATTAACGCCAACTTCCTTGGGTCTTTCTATTATCTTCCGGCAGGGTATCCCCAGGGCATCGTGTCGACCAGCGAGCACGGGATTCGATTTTGAAGTAACGTTCACTACTGGATTTCATTCACCAGGCGTCGCCAGTTCTCGGGCGACCAACATATTTACGCTCCGCAATAAAATATAAGTAAGGGAGACGACCCCCACAAGCGCGCAAAGCGCAACTCGAGTCGTCCGCGCGGTGGAGAAAGTCCGCCAGAGCTACCTCAAAGGTGTTCGCAGTTCGTGGGCTTCATCAGTAGTAGTAGTTGACCGGCTGGCCGTCCGTGGTTGTGAGCGTGATCTGCAGGTGCACGTCGCTGCGTGGGCCGTGCTCGCCGACCTCGTCGGGCAGCACGAGCGGGTACCGGTACAGGTCTTGGTGGCGCCCGCCGGCGTACAGCGCGAGCGGCACGACGGCCGAGCCGATGAGGTCGTCGCGCGCGAACGTGTCGTGGTCGTACACGTTCACGAGCAGAAATTCATGCTCCCACTCCTGGATCTTGAACTCGAACTTCTCGGGCGGGCCCCACTTGGGGTTCAAATCGTTCTTCTTGCGCGAGCTCTTGCGCGTCGTGTCGCCGATCGAGAAGACCACGTACGGGTCGCTCTTGCCGCCGGCGAGCTCCGAGTCGGCCGCGAGCAGGTCGCTGCACTCGTACAGGATCACGCGCACCACGTAGCCCTTGCCCATGGCGCTCTTGCGGCGATCTGGTGTGCTGGGATCTGCTCGCTACGGCGGTCTTGGTGACTTGGTCAATGGTCACACCCGTCGCTCCGTCACAAATGTGAAAAGCTCAAGTGAGACCGTGCTGAGGTGTCGCAAACGAAATCCGCCACCGGGCAGGGGCGACGGGGCGCGACGGGCAGTGCTGTGATACTGTACAGTACGGCGTTGCTTCCGGCGCCGCTGGACGCTGGGTGTAATGCGCCGCCGGTGGGTGGCGCCGGCGCGGACGGATGGGGTGCGATGCGCCGTGCGCAACAGGAGCGAGGAGTGAGTAATACGAACTGCTTTTCTTTCCACGGGGGAACGGGCACAACCGGATGATACCGGTTAAAATAC
The DNA here is from genome assembly GCA_023336295.1 of Pythium folliculosum. Taxonomy (NCBI): domain Eukaryota; phylum Oomycota; class Peronosporomycetes; order Pythiales; family Pythiaceae; genus Pythium; species Pythium folliculosum. Next base: position 8,167 of record JAADWV010000075.1, read on the forward strand.
CGGTAGGTGGACTGTGTACCCATCCAGTCGTCAGTTCGCAAAGGCGGGGAGATCAGCTGGAGAGGGCAATCGGATTCGGGTGGTCCGGCCCACCACGCATGAGTGACTGTGGGTTTGTATGGCCAACGGCATGGGTCCGCCGACTGTGTTGTTGCTGTAGAGATCCGAGCACGCGCGAGGTCGAGGCGACGCCGGGTTCGGAGACCCGTCATGTTGGTGCTCCCTGGCATTTCTCAAGCCGCGCGGTTATATTCATGACTCTGGCGGTCCTCCGCTGCGCATGCAACTGTAGGTCATTGTACTCATACACTGTACTGTATCACAATCTGACTTTTGCCCTAGTGGTGGAGATGAGAACCCCCAGTACTGGCTGTGATCCAGAGCACACGTCAAGGACGCCGGCAGCTCGAGCCTCGAGGCCGGGGCACCATGGCGACCATGAGGGCGAATTGCCGAAACCGAGTCACCAAAGCCGTATGATTCGCTGTAAATCTCATCATAAACCCTTCTATTGGATAAAATACCAACTCGATCGGATTGGTCAATAAACCAACCTCGTCATTTAAATTTTTCGTTTCCCGCCCGACCGAAATATTTCCCGGCAGATTTTCTTTCGCACGCCGATTTCTTGCACCTCCTCCCATTTCCGACCGAGCCGATAGCCAACCCACTCCGACAACCACCCGGAGCTGTACGAATAAGAAACACCACAACGATGGAGGGAGCGACCGCCGAGCGCCGCGCAACGACGACCACAGCGGCGCCCGCTACGGCGTCTGCGGGTGAGTCGCGCAAGCGCCGCATCGACGCGCTGAGCCGCGCGTCGCCGTCGCCGTCGTCCGCGTCCTCGGCGTCGCCGCGGCGCTTGGTGGGCGCGATCGAGCCCGAGCCGGCGCTTGTGCGCTCGCCGCCGACGCTGCAGGTGTGGTTGGCGAGCGCGGACGTGGCCGATGAGCAGGGCGGCCCCGTGACGCGCACGACGTCGCCCGACGGCCTGAGCGCTGGCGCCGGCGCGAACGGCAAGAGCGCGCGGCTGCAGGACCGCGAGGCGCCGTACGGGCCCGAGCAGAGCGCGAACAAGCGGTACCGCGCGTCGCCGTTCAGCGCGCTGTCGGCCAGCGAGCTGTTCCCGTCGCTGAGCGGCTCGGGCGCGAGCGGCATGGCGCTCGGCGGCGGCAAGAGCGGCAGTGCGGTCGGCGCGTTCAATGGCGTGTACCGCGAGATGGGGCTGCCGGGCTTCGACGCGGTCACGCCCGAGGAGCAGTACCACGCGCTGAAGGAAGGCTCGCAGAACCTCATGGAGGCGCTCTCGATCTCGCAGCAGAACACCCAGGAGTGCACGCAGACGCTGGAAGAGAGCCCGAACATGTGCGTCATGCGGCTCGCCATGCACCGCGACGTGGACCGCGCGCTCACGGCGCAGCAGCGCAGCAAGCTCGAGCAGCTCGGGCTCTACAGCGTCGACCTCGACCGCCTGCACCCGCGCGTGAACCTCGGGCGCGACGCGTTTGTCAAAGTGTTCGACAGGTCCATGTCAGGCGTCGATCCGATCAAGCTCAGCCGTGTGCACTGCGTCGTGGAGGTCATCACGGATCAGCAGGATTCCTCGCAGGTTACAGTGTACGTCACGGACAAGAGCACCAACGGTATCCGCATTAACGGGGATCGACCGGAGAAGAACAAGAAGGTGCGGCTCAAGCACGGCGACGTGATTACGATGCTCTCGGGCCGCAATGGGCTCGTCTTGCTGGGCTACGTGGTCGAAGATCCACATGTCGTAGCGGCGCTCGGGTACGCAAACGACATTACGACGTCCGGCGTAGCGCTCAACCGCAACCACGACGAGTCGCAGCACCTCTTCCATGTCCAAGAGCACACGCTCGGCGTGCTGTTTGCGGCTCCGATCGTCGGGAAAGACGTCCAGGGCAAGTACCACCCGATCGCGGAACTCGACATCAAACGAGAGTACTCCATCCTACAGGAAAGTCTGATTGAAGCCTCCAAGTACGCACGACGCCCCGCCGTTGTGACCGAGAACGGCGTCCCCGAGGTCTCGACGACGCTTTTCCAGTACCCGCATCAGATCAACGTGCGCGCAATGTTTGCGAACACGGAGAATTTCCGCAGCATCGTGACCGTCGGCTGCAATGCGCTCCATTTCTCGGGTCACGGAGATGAACGGCATTTATACTTCGAGGATGGCATGGGCCTGGTCCACCCGGTTCCTCACAGCAGTCTTCAAGAGCTGTTTTCCGCGGGTGGCGAGGCGACACTGCGACTCGTGTTCGTATCCGCGTGTTCCTCGGCTCCACTGGCGCAGGCGTTTGTGTCGTGCGGAATCCCTCACGTGATTGGAGTCAAGTCGAACCAGAAGATTGAAGACTACGCGGCGATCGAGTTCACGCGTTCGTTTTACCTCGCGCTCGCGACCGGAAAGAGTGTTGGTGCGAGTTTCTCGATCGCACAACAAGCGGTGGCCAAGTCACCGAACATCCGCAACCCAGTTGACGTCGCCCAAAAGTTTTTGCTGTTGCCAGAGAACGGAGACCACTCGGAGGTAATCTTCCCGTTGGTGACCAAGCCGGCAAACTCGGTGAATGATCTCGGCAAGCGGCAAGTGCAGCGTTATCCGAAGTTGTGGTACGACGACTTGCCAGCCATGTGCCAAGGGTTCTGCAACCGAGCCGTCGAAGTGTACAAGATCTGTCTGGCATTGATGCTCACGCAGTCACGAATCACGCGCCTTGTAACCATCACCGGAGAAGAGGGCATCGGCAAGACGGCAGTGGCACATGCGGTGATGAATTATGTCGCGCCGCGCATCTCGTGCGACGGGGGTGTCAAGTTGTTTTCCGTCCCAAAGCTCGCGACCGAACAACTCGATCGGAGCATTGCTGTCGCGAGTCGACGAGACAGGATGGATGCCGGAGGAAGGTGCAACGTGTTGCCGACATTAGAAACCATGATTCGAGACCACCTGAAGGTTGTCAAGTCGGGCACTGAGCTCCAATCCAAACAGCTGCTGATCGTGCTCGACGGATGTGACCACCTGCTTCGAACGCCCGAGCGTCGCGACCGCTTCCGCATTTTCCTGTCTGATCTGCTCACGAATCACGCCTGCTTGAAGATCATGATCACGGCTCGCACTTCGATTACCACGAACGGTGCGGTGGCCGGCCACGGCGAACGCGTGTACACTCTATCGCGCTTCTCGGCGAAGATGGCCGCGAAGATGCTGATGAGCCTTGTCAGCCGGCCCATTCGCATAGAAGAAATCAAGAACGCCCACTTGATAAATTCTACAACCGACAAGATGGATCTGATCGCAAGCCATCCGGCGCTTCTCGCGACGATGGGAGTTCCGAAGCGCGTCGCCGATCTCGCCGGACGCCTAAACGAGGTGTTGATGGACGACATCCCAGTGCCCGCGACGGTGATGGAGACAATGACGGAGTAGAAGATATCACCTGTGATGGAGACGATGATGGAGTAGAAGATATCAGTTGAGATTTGAAGTAGAAGCATTGAGAGGTTCGTGGGACGAATGCAAGTTCTTGAACACTTGGCTCCAACCTGCGTGTTCGCTTGTGTACATCAGGTACATCAGTGGATGGACATGCCGCTGCAGGCTCCGCGGCGCTTCGCGTTGATCGCGATCCTTCGAACACGTACGAAGGAACATCGTACGATCCTTTCGTCGGAGGGATCAAGGGCGAAGAAGCTTGACAGCGTTCGGCGTGCAGCAGCTGCGCGTGGTTGCCGCACGGTGACGAGCCACGCGTTGCATGGGCTTCGCTGGATCCGAGCCACGCAGCCTCCAGCCAACCACAGCGCAGTGATGGGTACTCCTGTGCAAAGAGAGGCCATTCATACAAACTTCAAGTGAGACCTGGCTGACTGCTGGCTATCCACGCGCTCCACACCCGTCCCCACTTCCCTGGAGGCTGTTCAGTTCATCACAAAGGTTGTGGCCCTCCCTGTACAGTAGGGTGCGCCGTCTTCGCTGCCGTCCACTTTCGTCGGGGCAGGAGAGTCACACTGCCGAACGACTAACAGTTTTTAGTCGACGCGCGACACCGCACAATCGAAATGGCCAGCACCGCGTGAAGCATCCTAGCAAGTGCCATGTTATTCCGCTCCTCCCGGCCGTCTCTATTGGATGCTCATGGTCACAGCGAGCCCATTGCGACGCCGAATGAGGATCAGGGCAAGCCAGAGCTAGAGTCCCAAGCGACGCTCACCAGTTACGCTTCGGCAGATACCGACACACTGGCCGACTCGGGCAGCGTGTTGCGGCGCCGCGCTCGTCCCAACCGTGTGCTCGTATTCGCAGGAATCATTGTTCTCGTGGTCATTCTAGGGGTTCATCTTGTTAGTGATGCCGTGACGAAGAATAAGGAGCTGGCGGTTGCGAAGGAGTCGGCGCCGCCGATGAGGGTGCGACGAAGCTGGAAGGCGTACACGGAAGCCGAGAAGCGTACGTGGAACGCATTCATTATATCGTATCTTTTTGAACTAACGGTCTGGTGTTTCTCCCGCTCTTGGTGTCCACCGACACAGAACACTACCTCAGTGCCGTTCAGCTCGCGATGGAACGAGGGTATCACTACCGGTTTGTGCAGATCCACACGGCCCACATCAGCCGCATCACGTCCCATGGCGCGTGCCCGTTTCTCTTGTGGCACCGTCGCTTCATCCTTGGCTACGAGAACATGCTGCGCAGCCTCGCGCCCGAGTACGCCAACCTGACGCTCCCGTATTGGAATTATTTCGAAGACACGAACCGCCAGCTCGCCACGGATGTGCTCTGCGACAGCCTCGAGTCGTGTTCCCAGTTCCTTCGCGACATGGGTGGAGGCGGGCTGACGGACGGTCGTACCGGTGAGAGCATGGCCATCGAACATATCAACGTCGAAAGCGGCACGTGTGTGTCCAAGGGCATCGCAGGCCACGCGTGTAATCACCCGAACGGGACGGCGTCGGGACTCTGCCGCAACTGCATCATGCGAGGCCAGTGGAACAACCCACGCAAGATCGTTCAGGCACTTGGCCCCGATTTATTGCGTGTGCTCGACGTGTTCAATCCGACGGTTGAAGACGAGACCGAGGAAGGCGCACACGCGTTGGTCTCGCACCGAATCGAGCGGACCTTCCACAACGCGATCCACAACACGCTCAACTCGACGATGCGGGCCACGTCGTCGGCTTTCGACCCCATTTTTATCGGCCACCACGGCATGGTGGACCTCGCGCAGCTCGTATTCAATCGCTGCAAGTACGTCGCGAACGCGTCCGTGGTGATCGATTGGACAAAGGGGCAACGAGACACGCGGTTTGACGTCTTCAAGGCGTGCGATGTCGAAGATGACGAAGCGTACAACTACACAGCGTTCGGCAACGAGACGATGCACATGACCTTCCGTGGCGTGCCGGTAAAAGAAGATCCGTTCACGAGCCAGTTCTTTGGTGGGTATGGGGATAAATACGTCGACATCGCGAGCGCCGAAGATCTTGGGGCAGAGAACAGCTACACTTACGCGATCGACCCGTACCTGCAAGAACTGCTCGAACGACACAACGTGCGGTGTCCACCGTATCTGTACGAAAGCAACAGCAAGAGCCAAGGACGAAGGCTTCGAGAACACCAGGTCGAAACTGAGGATGCGCACACTCGCCAGCTCGCGCTTGGACTGGTTGATACGCTCGCGTCTTGTGGGGAAGCAATCGCGGACCGACACCCAGCGATGAGCTACAAGGAACGCGTTGACCAGGAAGGACTGATCAAGTGCCTAGTCGTCGAGGAGAAATCGGGAGGCGTTCTAACAGACTACGACGACGAATTCCGCTCGATGATGAACATCCCGGCGACTGACTCGCCGTATTGTGTGAAGCTGCTTCGGCGCTACCGCAGCGGAGAGCTGCATTTGTTCGCGGATGAGCAATGCTTGAAGGCGTATGGAGCTCAGACCGGTGTCGATTTGATTGCTACGACTACCCGACGATAATAAAGCCGCGAGACAGTTACACATACAGCGTGAGGTCAAGGACATCCAGTTTCTTTGTTTAAACGCAACTGCTGCTACGACGAAGACGGTGGTGCTGTCTACCGAAACGCCTCACTCGGACGGCTTCTTGCCCGACGCGGTTGTCGTCTTTTTCTTCTTCTTCTTCTCAAGTTCCTCGACTTGCTCACCGGCCGAATCCTCCGACTCCCCGGTCTGATCTTGAGTCATGCCGACATCGATCGCACTGGCCGGCGTCACCAAGTCCGCGACCTTGGAACCACGGAGCACGACCTGGTCGTTCTGCGTCGGCGCCAGGTTGCTGCGCGAGATCGTGACTTGGTTGCCGCTCAACGCGGCGTTCTTGTCGACGGCGGCGGTCGGCTGGCGCAAGAGATCCGTCGTGCTGACGCGCACTATCACGCCGCTCGGAGTCTTGGACTGGATCGACTGCTCCTTCGCCATAGCCGAGTCCACAAAGCTCGAGATCGTGCGCGCGAGCGCTGACGAGTCATCCTTGGCAGCGACGACGGCCGACGCCTTGGTCATCAACGCCGCATCGTCCGAGGGCGCCGAGACGGCGCGCAGCACGTTCTTCGTGAGCACAGCCGACGTGGCCGGATCTGCATCCGCGGGCGTGATGAGCGCTTCCTTCACCGTGTCGATGAGATCGAGTCGGTCGTTCTGCGTCATGACCACGTTGCTCCGCGCGACCATGACATTGTTGTCCGTGGCGGCAGTGTTCTTGTTCAGCAGCGCCGTCGGACGGTTGAGCGTGTCACGAGACGCAATGCGCAGGTCGACGGCAGCTGACGACGGCCCCGACATGTCCGCGGCAGACACGACGGTGGCAGCGAAGAGGGCGAGCACGGCGGCAGTCTTCATGGCGATGTCGTTGAGGAAGAGAAGGTTGTTGGGGATGCGAGCAAGAGCAGGTGTGAGACCTTCGAGGTCCCTGGGCAAGCCCACTTCTAAGTGGTCTAAAGACCACAGCCCCCGTTTCGTGGAGCGAGCCAGGCACCATTCTCGTGAATTGTGGATCGTACGCGCCCTCGTGTTTCTTGGGAACACTCATCCTGGGACGAGGAGATCTTCCAGACCGAGGGCAGTGATAGCGCACTGATGCGTCTTTGACTCGTAGAAGAACGAAAGAGGTCCCAGGAGTGAAGCTGGTCTCGTCCGCACATCGTGAGTGTACTCGTATTGGGACAGTTGGTGGGTGAATGATCTCACTAGCAGGCACAAGTTGAAGATGGATCGGGGGGATGGGTAATGATGGGTACACACCAACACTCATCGAATAATCGGCTCGGGCAGTGCTGTCATGAACTCGTCATTCTGCGATTCTTCCGACAACCCACAAGAGGGATCCCTCAGCAACCTTGGTACCGATGACAACCGTCTCCAATTCAACGACAACCGCCGCAGCAGCAACCACCGTGCGACCCCCTTTCGCCATCCCTCGGTACACGATCCACGACCCACTCCACGGCGACAAGCCTCGGTCGCGCCGAGCGCTGAACGCAACGATCGCGCTGGGCGCCGTGCTAGACAAGCCCGAATGGTGGATCAAGTGGACGCAACGGCCCGACGTGCGCGAGAAATGGGAGCGCGAGATCGCGGAGCTACTTATCAAGGTCAACACCGAACAGGTGATTGAGGTGTGGCCCGTCTTAGGGGACGCGTGGCGCGCGCTGGAGCCGATCCTCACCATCGCTGACGCCCCCGCTGAGGAGAAGGAAGCTGCGATAGATCGTGCTGCGGCAGATATACTGTATCCGTCACCTCACTGGCCCTTCGACGCGTTCCGCCTCGGCGTGGACTACGAGAGCGACGACGAATACCGGGGTGACGAGCGTCGGGACGAGTGGCACGTCGACTGGAACGACAGCTACGAGGCCAGCGCGATCGACGACGACTTTGCGCGCGTGCTCGCACACCACGAGACGCAAAACTCATTTTGCCAGATCAGCTGGTACTTGGTGATGGAGATGGTCCGTAACGATGTGCGGCGCTTCCGACCGGAGCTTGCGACGCTCACACGCGAAGAAATCCGCGGGAAGATAGCGCTCAAGTCGATGCTGTTGAGCGGGCCTGACTCAGCGGCGACTTTGATCCGTGATATCGTGTTGAGCGACACACCGATCGCGCTCGAGCTCGTCCAGCAAAACAATCCGGACGAAACGCGGGGGAACGTACTGCAGTTGCTCCTCCGGCACTTTGAGAAGATTGCTGCGTTCCTCGAGGGCACGATCCAAGACATTGCGACTGTGTTGGACTTGGTGATCAAGTATGCTCGTCTGGACGACGACACGGTCGCTGATGGTGCGCGAATGAGGCCTGGGCCTGTGCCTCAGACGTGGATCAGTGACTTCGCGATCCCGGCGGATCTAAAGGAGGCGTTTGTAGCGCAGGTCGCCACCTTGGAAAACGTCCCCACCGAGCAAAAGGACTGGCACCCGAAGACGAACGACCAGGTGCTCGATCTTGTGCATCCCTCTCTCTACTGTGGAGTCATCGGGGAGACACCAGTGCTTCCGATAAGCGAACGAGACGCACTTGCATCCACAGCCGCGGAGCACATGCGATCCACCATGTTTGCACCGACGTCCGATCGACTCGAAGGACCGCCGAACCCGTTCCGCGCCTCGCGGTTCCAGTGGCTACCGAGCGAGTTTGACGTCAGCGAAGACGGCACGAAGACGGTGATCCGGTCCTTCATCAACAACCTCCACCCCGAGACTCACGCAGAGCTCTATGACTCAATCGCCGCCATTTTCACGCGCTTCGTGCCACTGTTTGACCAGGTGGTGTCGTCGCTTGACGACGCTCTGATCGAAAGGGGCGAACTGTCGGATTACGTGCTGCACGCACAGAAGCACTCGATCCCACATAGAGCCCCTGTGGGTCGAGAACAAGTCGTGGAGGCGCTCACTCGCGAGCTCGGCGGGGAAGCACCCTCCGCCAGTTTGCGCCGTCTCGTGCCGCCCGGGCTGTTTGACTGTGTGAACCCTCAGTTTTCGCTCAAGGGTTCGCGCTGCCAGGTGATCGTGAAGATTGCCGAGATCGTGTTGACGCCGGAGAAGCCCACGTACAATGGGGGCTCGTGGCACATTGAAGGCACAGACAACGAGAGGATCGTCGCAACCGGCCTGTACTACTTTGCGAGCGAAAACATCACAGAACCGAAACTGGCGTTTCGTACGTTTGTAGGTGCCCCACTCGCCGACAAGGACGATTTCATCGGTGTCGGTCTCACCTACGGTCTCATGAGAGACGCTACGCTAAGCCAGGACCTTGGCTCGCTGTCGGCGATCGAGAACCGGTGCGTCGTGTTCCCAAATCTATACCAACATCGCGTCGAGCCCTTTCGGCTGGCCGACCCGACTAAGCCGGGCGTGCGAAAGATCCTGGCGTTTTTCCTTGTCGACCCGGTCAACGGCCCGATCCCGTCGACCGTGACCGTACCGCCGCAGCAAGAGGACTGGATCAAGCAAGCCGCGGCAGAGGTAGAAGGAGACATGAGAAAAAACACGGGCCGCGAGGGGATGACCCTCGACGCCGCCAAGGCCATCCGCCAGGACCTCATGCAGAGTCGCTCGTTCGTCACATGGGAGTCGATGACCCCGCTGTCGTACTCGCTGTGCGAACATTGACGACGCTCACAAGACACTATATATCAGTTTTATGGGCAAGGCATCACCATCACTGGCATAACGCTAGCAAGTTCATCATGGCCACGGCAACCGTTACCACGACCATGAAGCCTTGCGCTGTGTGTGCCTGGAGGGCTCCGCTGGTCAGTGTCGGAACGGGCGTCGGCCCGTGTGTCGCCACAGATTCATTGCTTGAGCCGTTCGTGCTCGGACTGCCGGCCGACGGCCCCGGCTGCGAAGTCGTCGACGCCGCCTCACTCGTGAGCGGCAGACTTGCGTTGGCGCAGTGCGCCACGGCGGGGTCGATCAGGTCTGCGCGCAGCCGCAGCCGCCCGGCCAACGGGATCGTGCATTCCTCCGGGTTGAGGCTGACGAGGATCTGCAGCAACTCGCGACAGGTCGGCGTCTGGCACACGACGCTGAGCTGCTCGGGCGTGGGCGCGGCGCCCATCGTGAGCAGCGGGATCTTGGAGTCGTTCATGCACAGAGAGACCGTCGGGCTCGTCGCTAAGACGCCGAACGTGGACGCGCCGCAGTCCGCGGCCTGTGTCGTGCTCGACGCGAAGCTCGCGAGCAGCCACAGCGCCGCGGTAGCGATAGATCTCACTGTGGATGTCATGGCTGGCGTGTGAGGCGGCGTGCTGGAGCTGGGTCCGGTCGGAAACTGAGAGGATGATGGAGAAGGACACTCACAGGGCTTCGGTTGGTACTCAGAAGGTGGAACACAGGCGTTGATGGGGAACGTTCGCTCTCGATGCCAAGATCATTGACATGGAAGACGCGTGGATTCCGTGGAAGAATTTTTCCTGCTATGTACGCTGACCGCGCCCACTTTTCCATGCTTCCTCGTCTTCCTCCCAGCGAACACCGTCTCTCTCTCTTTCTCCATCTCTTCTGGTCCATTTAGTGCCACGCTGCGCGCCACGTCGCGACTCGCTGCGAGATACATGGATACAATTCAGAAGGTTGAGCAGAGAACTTTGACAGAAGCTTTTGGCTGGCACGAAGTTGACACCGGCTCATTTCGCATTCGAACCAGACTTCTTCCACAAATCTTCACACGACGAGGTACATGCACGCAAAGCACACTAAAACACGCGCATAAGACACATCGACACTCGCGCATCCTGGCTTCGCCGCTCAGAGCATGGCCAGTGCGACCGCGACGAGCGCCACGAGTCGCGTCGCAACCACAGCAGCGTCATTCTTGACTGTGGTGCTGCTGCTCGCCACGCTCGGCTGGCTCTGGCTGGCAGTTCCATTCGCGAGTGGCGTCGCCTTGGGCTTGAGCGGGCGCCCGACGCGCGCACACTGCTGCGTGGCGCGGTCGATCAGGTCGCTTCGCAGCAGCAAATGGTCGTCGAACGGGATCGTGCACTCGGCCGGGTCCAAGTCGATGGACAGCTCGATCAGGTCGCGGCACGGCTCGGTCTTACAGCTGACCGCGAACTGGTCGGGCGTCGGCGGCTGCTTGAGCGTGAGGATGGGGACCTCGGACTTGATCCTGCACAGCGCGAGGTTCGGGTTGGTCGTGAGCACGCTGAACGCCGTGGTACCGCAGTCCGGAGGCGCGGTCGTGGACGCTGCGGACGCCAATGGCGCCAGCATAACAGCAATTGTGACGGTGAAGCACGAGATGGTGGCCTAATGATGGGTGTAGACGGGCGATCGGGAGTGCTTTTCGCGATGCGAAATCGAGGAGTGCGGCTCGCTGCTGGCTGGTGCTGTTGACTGGTGCGGTGAGCGTGAGCCGCCACGGGATCGGCGCGCCTGGACTAAGAATCCGGCCCCCGGCCAGGGCAAGGGAGGCGTTCCCCTCATTTGGCGGATGCTCTTCACGCCGGCGTGCGCGTGTGGCCAGTCAGAGATCGTGACGAGGAGGTCGAAACCCAGGACGCCGTGTCCGAAACTGGCCGCCAGTGGATTCACTGTGAGCCGTCATCTAGACGAACAAGAAGACGCGGGGTCACAGAAATCGTCCGTCGACATGGGTGCTGGTGGAAAGACTTCATGAGCTCGTTAAAAAAACGAGAGAAGGTTATGCTTGTCTTCTTCGTGCCTAGCGTGATGTGATATAGGCTGGACCGCTCGTTCTCCTCGGCAAGGCGATGTCGCTCAGACACAACCGAAGGTTATCCCCGCGAACCTCGCGAGGATCTGCTAGTAGCGTTTGTGATGGGGTTCGTGTGTTGGATGGAAGACGCTAAATCGTAGTACGTTGCTTCCGCAATCGACCTACGTACGTTTAACGCACGTAGGTCGCTTGCGGAAGCGCCGGGTAGTTTGTGTCAAGACTTGGAACCGTCTGTACCCAGACGTGAGAGGCATGGTCCTCACGATAGGTCTACTGGGCTTCGTGGAACGCGACCAGCACGCGGCGCCGCTCACGTGGCGCGGCGAACGCGAACACTTGCGCGAGCAGCTCTGGGCTCCACGGGAGACCGACGCGGCTCAGCGCGCTGACCGCAGCGAGCTTGCTGGGAACTGCGAGTGAGCGGCGATTCCGGGACGCGGCCTCGTGCGCGACCATCAGCTCGTGGACCAGCAAGGCGTGGCTCGCGAGCCGCGGCGCGACAAGGCTCGCTTGCTTGAGCTCGCGGTTGGTCTTGAGCATGCTCAGAAACGCGCGGACCACGGCCAAATCGCAGGTGCTGGGGTCCGTCAGATGGAGCGTGCGAAGTGACCTCGCAAGTGGGTGCGTCGGGTCGACCAGGGCCGTGAACAAGACGGACGACGCGCTGTCTGGCGAGCAAACTGCGAGGGTGTGAAGACGACGGAACCTGGAAGGGTGCAACGCGAATTGCGCGTAGAGACTGGCAGCATCGGGCCCGCGGAGATCGAGCATCTCGACGCACGGGCAGAAACGCTGGATGGCCTCACCGAGCGACGCGGCCACCGAGGCGAACGCACTGAGTCGGTCCTGTCGCAGTCGGAGCTCCGTCAATCCACGCGCGTACCGCTCAAGAAGCGGTCGCACTGCCTCCACAAAGCTGACGTCCCACTCGACATGGACGTCGAGACACAGCGTCCTGAGCGTCGCTTGAGTCGAACCAACGGGGAATGCGATCGCGTCGTGTGCAGTGAGGTGGAGCGTCCGGATCGTCAGCGCCTCAAGTCGCGGGCAGGACGCGAGGAGGTCCTGAAGTCCTCTCCAAGGGATGTCCTTGACGCCACCGACAACGGTGAGCCGTTCGAGCTGCGCGGCTACGAGCACAGGGAGCTGGAGCAAGCACGCGCTTGAAGATATCGGACTGCTCACGGCCACGGTGAGATCGCGGATGGACGACTGCGGTTCGCTGCCATGAAACGCAGCAGTGCCTGTATATCGGCAGATATCGTGCTGCGGCAGCGGGGCTTTCATGGCTGCGAAGTGTCCTGGAACAAGAAATCGCTCGACCACGGTCACACTGCGGGCGGACGTGCAGCGCAACAAATGGCCGAGCCACTGCGCCCGCACGACGTTGACTGCCGCATTCGTCAGCCGAATGGAGGCGACGTGAGACGACGACAGCAGCGCGGCCAGCACGGCGATCGCGAGTGCTTCAGCTGTGTTGCCGAACACCACTGACACGTTGTACACCAGCGCGTCGCCCGCGGGGAGATCACAATGAAAGGCACTTGCGTGGAGTAGGGCGTACGGTAGCAGCGCGAGCCAGTCGGGTAGCGCGTACGTATCTTCATGGATGTTTGGCAGCAGCAGCGACACGTCGACAACGCTTCCCGTCGCGAGCCGAGCGAGGTGGCCAAAGAATCGCTCGAGCGCGCTCGCGTTGAACGCCGGTGCGTCGATCTCGACCTTGGCGCACGGGATGTTGAATGCCGTGCGGTCAATCGCAGTCAGAACGCCGAGTGTGGCGAGTAGATCCGTGCCTCCAGAAAGCCGGATGTCCACAGCTAGATCGAAGCGCGGGCTCGCCGTGCTCGCTCTGGACGGCGATGCAGCCATTTCAAGCAGCGTCACACGCGTACCCTGGAATGCCTCCGACACGTCGATCTCTTCTGCCCACTTCCTAAAGAACGCCTTGTATCCGAATGCGTCGCCCGTAGCTGTGGCTTGGTCAGTGGGCGTTTGGCTATCGAGAACGAGGTAGAATGCGAGACGCCGCCCCTCTTCATACGCGTGAGCCCCCGTAGGTGTTCCAAAGGGCGTCGCCGCCGCGACGAATGTTTGCGCGTCCACGCGCAGCGCGAGCGCAAACAGCTCGAACGCCTCGCGCAGTTGGCGCTGCTCGCCGGGAGACGGGAGCGGAGGCGCGGGCTCGTGGGCGTCGCCCCGCGACGAAGCGCCGAGCAGCCGGACGGCGCCGATCACTTCGGATCCGTTCGCATCCTCCACCGACAAACACCGACGCCAGCGCGGCGCGAACCGGTCGGCCACCGCGAACCACGGCGCCAGCAGGTCTTGCATGAGAGGAAAAAGTGAGGTGTAGGGCCTTCGACAGAGGAACGTTTTGGGGGATTTTGGGGGACTGTCTCAATTACATCCAATCAGCTGGTGATATCAAGGCGATGGGTACAACTCAGGGGTCTTGTATTTCGGTTAGGCAAATGGATTCGAGTGAAGAGGAATGGGGATTTAGAGCTTGGAGGAGAAGACGACGAAGCGGGCAGCGACGGAGGCGGCTCTGCTCTAGCGCTTCTGGTGGTTCACGAAGCGCAGCGAGAGCAGAGCCAGCAGGCGGAAGCCCAGGATGCAGCCGATGAGCACGCCCAGGTTGCGGTCCAGCTGGTCGTACTCCATGTTGAAAATGTGCTCGACGTACTGCTTGATCGTCGGGGTGCCGAGCTGGATGGGTGCGTTCTGCATGGTCTTGCAGCCGGTCTGCTTGCCGCGCGGCGTGGGGCAGTCCGTGAGCACGACGGCCACGAGGTTCGCGAGCGCGTACCGCTGCGGCACGATCGTGTAGAGCCACTTGTAGCCCTTGGGGATCATCATGGCCGGCGGGTTGAAGCCCATGTAGTTGTTCGTGATCGAGTTGAAGAGCACGCCCATGAGCGCCGCGACCTCGATGCTGGGCATCGCGTACGCGAAGAGCTGACCGAGGTACGTCTGCATGAGCACAAACAGGTTGAGGTACACACCGAAGAGCACGGCCGACTTGGTGCCCGTGAAGCCCACGAACGGGTAGTAAATGGCTGTGAACACGATCGTGCGGCTCACGACGAACGGGATCTCGGCGAGCGTCGAGCCCAAGAAGTACCAGACCGGGTGGTACATCTGCGCGGCCTGCTCGCGGTAGTACGACACGCGCTCCTCGGCGGCCATGGGGATCGCGCCGTTGAACGAGACCAAACTGATAAAGAAGCTCGAGAGGAAGATCATGCCGACGGCGCTGTTCACACCCTGGTAGGTGACGTACTCCGAGTCGACGAAGATGCCGCCAAAGATGAGTGCGAGCACAACGCCAATCACGGCCGGCACGACCGTGTACGAGGTCGTGCGCCAGTACATGACGAAGAAGCGCTTGACCACAAACGCGAGCTGCGTCGTGTGGCTCGCGGCGTAACGGTTCGAGTACGTCATGGGCGCCGAGCCGGGCAGCGCGATGCCCACACCTTCCTTCTTCATCTCGTCCTGCACCAGCACGCTCAGCGCGCTCTGCTTGTACTGCGCGGCAAAGTCGGTCAGGATCGTGTTGCCCACCCCGGCGCCGATGCACTCGAGCATCCACGTGGACGGGTTGTACCGCGGCGGGATCTTGGCCACGCCCTCGATGCCCTCGAAGTACTCGATGAGGTTGGCGCAGTCCTTGCCCAGGTCGCCGTGGAACACGGTCTCGCCGCCGGTCTTGAGCAGCAAGAGGCGGTCGAAGAGCGTGAAGATCTCGGTCGACGGCTGGTGGATCGTGCACACGATCGTGCGGCCGCTGAGCGCCACCTTGCGCACGCCCTCCATAATGGCCTTGGCCGAGCGCGCGTCCAGCCCGCTCGTGGGCTCGTCCAGGAACAGCACGCTGGGCTTGGCGCACAGCTCGACCGCGATCGTGATGCGCTTGAGCTGCTCGGTGGAGCGCCCGTGGATGCGCATGTCGGCGACCGGGTGGAGGTCCAGCAGGTCCAGGATCTCCTTCACGGTCGCGCGCTTGTCCTTGGCGGGCACCTCGTGCGGCTGGCGCAGGAACGCGCTGAAGAGCAGCGACTCGCGCACGGTCGACGACTCGCTGTGGATGTCGGTCTGCTCGCAGTAGCCCGTGCAGCGCTGGATCACCTGCTTGGTGGCCGGGTGGCCGTTGAGCAAAATGTCGCCGCGGATCGTGCCGCCGGTTTTGCGGCCAGCGATCACGTCCATCAGCGTCGTCTTGCCGGCGCCCGAGGAGCCCATGAGCGCGGTCATCGTGCCGGGCGACGCGTAGCCCGTGACGCCCTTGAGCAGGTCGATGGTCTCCTTCTTGTTGGACGGCTTGGGCACGCTGTACCACAAATCGCGGAACGCGAGCGTGACCGGCGGCACGGTAAACGTCCTGGGCGCCGGCGGGCCAACTTCGGCGTTCGCGTCTTTGTCGTCCACGGGCAGCACCTTGGACGAGCTCTGGCTGATCGACATGCGCTCGATCTGGTCGTACACGTCCGTGGACGTGACGGTCTGGCCGCCGGACGCGTGGGTCTCGTATCGCTTGTACTCGAGCGCGAGCGTCGAGACCAACACGGCGACAAGTGTGATGAAGCACAAGTAAGCGATGCCGGCGCCGATCCAGAACTTCTCGGATGGGATCGAGAACAGCTCGAGCGCGTACTCGCCCATCTTCATCTTGTTGCCCGTGAGCTTGCAGTAGTCGACGCCCTCGAACACGCACACCTCGAACGTGTCGTTGCGGTACTGATTCACGCATAGCGCGCGAATGGCCCAGGCGATCGGGTCGAGCCAGTAGATCCAGATGAAGTAGTCCGGGATCTGGCTCTTGGTCACGATGAAGCCGGCAAACAGCACGAAGATGCCGATGCAGAGCACGGCGAGCGGCTTGCCGATGTGGATGTCCTTGCACACGGCCGAGAGCATGAAGAAGAGCGACGTGAAGGCCATGTTGGACAAAAAGAGCAGGAACAGGAACATGCAGAACGCGGCGGCGTCGGCCACGAGCCCGCAGAGCCAGTACACGAGCGTGCCGAAGAAGATGGTCTCGAGCAGCGCCATGGGCATCTTACTCAGAATGAACGACACCGTGTACGTGGACGCGCGCATAAAGTTGGCGCCGCGCTGCTTGTAGAACACGTCGCGGCCCGCGAAGAACGTCGCGAGCTCCGAGATCTGGCCCATCGACAGGAACATCACGGCGCCGAACATCGTGCCCATCATCACCTGCGTGTTGGACGGCGCGATGTTGTAGAACGTCGAGCCGTTGAGCAGACCCATGAAGATGACCATGAACATGCGCGCGCGCAGGAACGTGCGGTTGCGGCTCGCGATCAAGAACTCGCGCCGGATGAGCGTGGCGAAGCTCTGGAGGTAGCCCTGGCGGAACGCCGTGCGGTAGTTGATCAGGTCGTCGGCGCTCTTGATGAGCATGTCGGCCACCGGGTTCTTCAGGTGCTCGATCGTGGTGTTGTACATGGGCGACAAGCGGAACGCGTCGCCAAGCTCCTGCGGCGACATGGGCGCCGGCTTGGCACCCGGCGCCTCGTACTGGAGCTGCTCCTTCGTGCCAATATCCAGCAAAAAGTCGGCAATGTCGCGCCGCGCCGGGCACACGAGTCCGAGCGCCTTGAAGTGGTCGAGCACCTGCTGGCGCGGGCCGTGGTAGATCACGTCGCCCTCGTTCATGACCAGCACCTCGTCGAAGAGGTCGAACACCTCGGGCGACGGCTGGAGCAGCGAGATCACGATGGTCTTGCTTAGCCGCTTGGCGAGACTGCGCAGCGTCTTGACGATGTCGAACGTCGAGGCGCTGTCGAGCCCCGTGGAGATCTCGTCCATGATCAGCACGCTCTTCATGCCGAACATCATCTCGCCGGTCGTCACGCGCTTGCGCTGGCCGCCCGAGACGCCGCGCAGCATGGCGTTGCCCACGATCGTGTCCTTGCACGTGCTGAGCCCGAGGTGCTGCACGATCACGCGCGGCATGACCTTGGTGATCTCCTCGACGAGCTCGAGCGCGATCTGGTTATCGTCCGGTGTGCCCTTGCTCAGGAAACCCTTCTCGATCTCGCCGACCTTGCCGCCGCCGTTGCACGCGTGCGCAAACTCGAGCGTCTCCTGCACCGTGAGCGTCGGCAGGTGGCGGTCGTGCTGGTCCACGTACGACACGAACTGCGGCAGCTTGTGGAGCAGCTCCTCGCGCTTGCGCCCGTTGAACGTGATCTCGCCCGTCATCTTGACGTCGCTCTCGAGCGGGAACCTGCCGCTCAGGATCTTCATGAGCGACGACTTGCCCGAGCCGGGCTGTCCCAGCACGAGCGTGATCGTACCCGGGCGGAACACGCCCGAGACGTTGTTGAGAATCGCCTTCTGCGTCGGGAACTGGGCCTTGGTGGTGCAGTTGGGCAGGATGCGGCCCACGGGCAGCGGCTTCTTGGCTTTGCTCGCGAGGTTCACGGTGATTGAGAGGTCGCGGTAGCGCACCTCGACCATCGGGAACGGCTTGAGCGTCGCCTTCTGCACGGTATTGACGATATTCTCGTGGAACTCCTCCGGGCTCAGCGCCTGGAGCGGGCTCACCTTGGGCGGCTGCTCGTCCTTCTTCTTGGTCATGGTCACGTGATGTGGATTCTCCCCTCTCCAGGTAGAATGAGCCTGACTTTCGAGGAGTGAGCCGCCGTGGAAGCAACCGCCGCGGCCTTCAATGTGGAAAGTTAGGAAGGAAGCGACGCCTGTTTCCGCTGGGCTAAATTGAGGCAACCATTCGTCACGAGATCAACTCCCCGTTGGTTTCGGATGTCGCCATCGTTTCGTGTGTGCTGGCGGCTTGGCCACTGTGACAATCAATGGAGCCCACACACAGTCAGTCGCCGCATCCCAAACCCCTCTCAGCACCTCCCGTCGCCCCACTGGGATCACGTGACTCCAGGAGGAGAAAGATGCACATGCAACCGTCCGCACGATCGGATACCACCCACAAATCCCGTCTTGGAGAGAAATAACTGCCGTATCACGGGCTAGGTGCGTTTCGACTTGATGCCGCTTGAGTGGCGTAGTCCACATCACAACGGCCGATCATCAGGAGGAGGGAGTACAGAGAGCCATGGATCGGACAGACGCGAGCACCAATGAGGAAGCACGAGATACGAGCCCATTAAATACTAGTCAGACAGTAGGGGACAGTGTACTGCGTTTGCTCTCGAGGGCGAAGGCAAGACTTAGCCACTACCCCTCGACCCACACACGAGGAGTAGAGGGCCCCCACAAGCTACGTACGGGGGCGCCGTTCCCACTTCTTACTTGCGCACGACGTCCTCGACGCTCGAGAGCACATCGTCGAACGTGCGCGTCTGCACGATGTACTCGTCCTCGTCCTCACTGTCGTAGCCGCCGAGCAGCGCGATGTACTCCTGGCGACGTGCACGCGCGGCCTGGGCGCGCGCGGCGAGCAGGTCCGTGAACTCGGTGAGCTGGCGCTGCTTCTCGGCCTTCTCGGCGGCGATGCGCTCGCGCTCCTTGAGGCGGTCCATCTCGTTGAAGCGCTTTTCGTACTTGCGCAGGTTCTTGACGACCTCGGCGAACTCGTCGTCCGAGAGGAGCTGCTTCGGGCGCGGGCGCCAGAGGAACTGGTAGAACGAGTCCTTCTTCTCCTCGAGCAGCTTGAGGCCCTGGAAGGTCCACAGGTTGAAGCCGTTGTCCATCTGGAACTTGTAGTACGTGTTGTCGATGGGCTGGCACACGGCCGTGGCGACGACGCGGCCCGACGGGTCCCACTCCACGTGCGTGCACTTGAAGTGCTCCTGGATCGAGATGCTCTGCTTCTCGTCCGTGTCCCAGAACTCGAGCACGCCGTTGATCTCGCCGAGGCCGGCGAGCACGACGTTGTTGCCGAGCGGCGACCAGTGGACGCTCGTGCACGGCTTGTCCGTGAGCGTGTACAGCAGCGTGAGCTCGTTTTTCTTGGCGCCGCCGTTCATGTCGTAGAACGACACGTTCAGGCGCTGCTGGCCCTCGCCGTGGACCACGACGAAGCGCGAGCCCTTGGGCTCGAACGCGAAGAACACGACCGTCTCCTTCATCTCGAGCATCTCGACCGGCACGAGCGACTCGCGCACGCGGAAGAGCTCAAAGTTGGTGAAGAGCGTCTTCTTGGACTTGGAGTGGCGCGTGACCTTGACGCTCATGTACGTGCCGTTCGGGTGCCACTGCAGCTTGCAGTCGCTCACGTTGAAGAGGTTCTTCTGGCGCACCTCGCGGCGCGACGGGAGTTCGACGAGCGACACGCGCGCGGGCACGTTGTTGCCCTCGGGCGCCCAGTACGCGAGGATCGGCTCCGTGGGCGACCAGAAAAAGTCGTGAACGCCGTCGGCCTTGAGCGACTTCTTCTCGAGCAGCTTCATCGACGGCAGCTCGTAGACCGAGATGACGTCCTTGCCGCGACGCGCGATGAACTTGTCGTCGGCGCTCCACTTGAACGGCGTCATGAGGCCCTGCACGACCTCGTCCTTGGCGCCCGTGGGCTTGCCCGCCGGGAACGAGCGCAGCATCTTGCCGCTCTTGATGTCCCAGATGATGATGGCGTTCTCGCGGTCCGTCTCGCTCACAGTGAGCAGGTAGTTCTCGTTCGGCGAGTACACGGCGATCTTGACCTGCGCGTGCGGGAAGCGCGCGACCTTCTCGTACTTGTCGCCGGCCCAGAGCGCGACGCCCGGCGGGTGGAACGTCGTGAGGTACGAGCCGTGCGGCGACCACAGGACGTACTGCGAGCACCACTGCTTGCCGTTGGTCTTCTCGCGCGCGCCGTCGTAGTCGAGCGAGATCTCGCCCTTGTCGCTCCAGAAGATCTCGGTCTCGGTGCCGTGGCGGAGCGCAAACATGTCGCGGCGCGCCGGGTCCATGAGCCACGTCTTGTGGTTCTTGGGCTCGACGAACTTGTCCACCTTGGGCGCCACGAACTGCGCCGGCGTGTCCTGGTACTTGTGCAGGTCCGCGTACTTGTTGACCTGGAGCGTGTGGCGCTTGTCGAGCGCAAAGTTGTGGATCGTGCGCACGGCGTCGTTCGCGTGCGTCTCCTGCTCAAACTCGACGAACGCAAAGCCCGTGGTCAACGCGCCCGGCTTGGCGAACGGCATGTCGATGTCCACGACCGCGCCGACCTGCGAGAAGATCTTCTTGACCACGTTCAGCAGCTTGCCGTGCTTGGCCTCGTCCACCTGCGGCAGGCCGCCGACCACGATGCACGACGAAAAGTCGTTGCAGAAGTCGTCCAGGTCGTGCTGCTGCGTGGCGACCTCGTCCTCCTGCTCGTCGTCGCTCATGTAGTCGGCCAGCTTGTCGGCCTCCTTGCGGAGCGCCGCGAGGCGCTGCTCGTACGAAGGGGGCGCCATGATGGTGTCTCTCGTGTGGGTGTTTTGGGCGAAAGTGGATCCCCACAACCCAAAAAGAAGAGAGACCTAGCTCCCCTGTCTTGGACCGCCAGTCATTTTGTGGGGAGCTCCAAACTGAAAGTATCTACATATAGGAACAGGTCATATATCTTTGTAACCTCTATATACACTACTAATCTCGAAATTACATTTAGGACCATTCGTGCGATTGTTGAGTGCTGAGGTATCTGAGTGATGGTCAATATGGGGGATCTTTTGATTTGGGCTCCGCCACTTTCGGTTCGAGTTGAGATGACGCCGCCGCTTCGCGTGCGCCGCTTCACGGTCACGAGCGTGGACAGCGCCGACCGCGCGCGGTCACGACGCGATTTGAACGTGATTAGAGGGCTGGGAGCGGTGCTGGACAAGCGCGCGTGGTGGGTCAAGTGGACGACACGGCCCGACGTCCGCGCCAAGTGGCTGCGGGAGATCGACGCCGCGATCGTGGAGGCCAACGTGCGCCAAGTGGCCGACGTGTGGCCCAACGGGGACGATGTTGAACGTGGTGAGTATGCGGTGCTGCTAGCAGCTGCAAGTGCGTCGGGCCCCAACAAGCAGGAGCTCGTCCAGAAACTGCTCGACCACGTTCAGTATCCTCCGGCTCACGCCGACTACGACGGGTTCGACCACGGCAACTACTACGAGAGCGACGACGAATGGACCGCGTTCGGAAGCGAAATTAGCGGCGATGGGGCTACTGATCGTCGCGGTGAAGACGCTGAAAGTGAAAACTACGACAGATCGGCGGTCGACAAGCAGTTTGAAAAGGTGTATCGCCACCACGCCAAGCAGAATGCCTATGGGCAGTTGACGTGGTATGTCATGATGGCCAACGTGCGGAGGCGCCTGCGGGCGCTACCCATCGAACGCTGGACGCCTGAAGAGGTGAATGATCTGCTCCCACCCACGAGCGAAGACGAAGATGACGTCAAACGCACAATCGAGCTCATCCTCGCGGTCGCCCACGACTCGCGGCCCTGTTCGCTAGACGTCGTGCGATCCTATCTCCCAGCGGAGAACCAAGAGAACGTGCTTCGCATTCTTGCTCTTCACTTCCAGAAGATCATCTACAATCTCGACAGAACCAAGCGCGACATATGCGCTGTGCTGAACATGCTCGTGAAGCGTATCGAAGAACGCGTCAAACCAAGCGACTTGGAGGGGACATGCATCCCCGGGCCGGTTCCCCAGACGTGGTTGGGGGACAATGTCGTGCCCAGCGACATAAAAGCCGCCTTGTTTTCAGAGATTGCTGCTTTAGAAGGAGTTCCGGATGAAACCAAAGACTGGCACCCGAACACGGACAACCAGGTTCTCAACCTCGTACATCCGTCGTTATTCTGCGGCGTGATCGGCCAGACCCCGGTCGTCTCCGCTGGTGATCTAACTGAGACGGTGTTGGATCACTTGCGTTCAATACTGTCCGCACCAACGAGTGGCCAGCTCACCGGTCCACCCTCCACCCAGTTTCAGTGGCTCCCCAGCGAATTCGATGTCAGCGGTGACGGTAACTCGACTGTGATTCGTTCGTACATCAACAACCTCAACCCTGAGACAAACGCACACTTGTACACGGTGATCGCGGCGATTTTCACCCGATTCGTGCCGTTGTTCGACCAAGTGTTATCATCCCTTGACGATTCGCACGCGAGAACCGCGTTCAGGTACAGCGCCGTTCACAACGCGCGACAGAACGGGCTACCTGTACCTGGCGAAGCCACAAAGCAGCGATTGATCGACGATCTCACGATCGAGTTGGGCGGCGAACCTCCGTCAACGAGTCTTCGTCGAATTATTTCCCCCGGATTCTTCGAGATGGATGCGCCAAGGTTCACGCTCAAAGACTCGCGCTGCCAAGTCATCGCGAAGATCGCCGAAATCATACTGACGCCGGAGAACGCCGAGTACGAGGGAGGCTCCTGGCATGTGGAAGGCACGGACGCCGAGCGCATCATCGCCACTGGAATCTATTACTTCGCGTGTGAGAATGTCACGGCATCCCGCTTGTCATTTCGTACTCTTGTGCACGAGCCCGAGTACGAGCAAAGCGACCATGTCGGTATCGGGCTCACGTACGGACTCAAGAATGACGAGCCACTGATTCAAAATCTGGGCCACGTCACGGCCTTGGAAGACCGGTGCCTTGTCTTTCCGAACGTTTATCAGCACAAGGTGGAGCCATTCCAGCTTGCAGACCCGACACGGCCGGGCGTACGCAAGATCCTGGCGTTCTTCCTCGTAGACCCTGTGAACGGAAGCATACCGTCAACGGCGATTGTGCCGCCACAACAACAGCAATGGATCGCGCGGGCGAGTGAGCCCGAACTCAAGCGTCTCCGCGTTCAGGTTGATGAAGATCACCACACTCACCACATCAACCGCGAAGGGATCACGCTCGGAGAGGCCAAGCAGCTACGGCTCGAGCTCATGGAAGAGCGCTCGCCCGTGGACAACTCTGATGATGAGTCAGAATGCCTGTTCTCGTTGTGTGAGCACTAAGCAAGTCGACGAATAGTCAGTTCGTTTAGGTACATTCATGAATTATACGTATAGTTCCAACAAAGAGTTGTCTCACTAGGCAGGGGACGAGAAATCCACACTCCGGGTCTCGGTCGGCGCTGCAAACGCAAAGATCTTGCCGAGCACCGAGGACTCCCACGGCACCACCGATCGCTCCACGCTGCTGAGGAACGCGATTTTCTGGTGCAGTGATAGAAGCGCTTTACGTCGTTGTAAAGCTCGACCATGTGTCTTGAAGAGAGAGAGCGGTGGAGCACGTTGGCTTCTCCACACAAACTGGCAATCGACCAGCAAGGCGTTGGTCTCCAGCATGTACGCAGTCATTTCGGCAATCTCCGGGATTTTCTCGATATGGATATGGAGTTTTTGGAGCGTGCGCGTCAAGGGGTGGTCCGACTGAGTTAAGGTTGTCATCATCATTTGCCACACAGATCGATTCGAAGCCACGTCGGAAATCTTGAGCGTGGCCAGTTGGTGGAGTCCTAGAGCATCCGGCGAGAAGATGCCCAGGAAATACTCAACACTCAAACCGATCACTTCAAGTGTGTGGAGCGATGTACCGCAGGTTCGGAGCATGGTCTGGATGGCGGACTTTGCGGCGAGATTGGTCTCCATCGGCGGCTCCGCGTGAATGCGGAGCGCCTTGAGCTGGACGCCAAAGAGCACGAGCGTCGACGCGAGACCCGACAGACCGACAGCCGCTTCGTTTAGGTTCAAATCCACGCTCAATTCTTCGAGTGGGTGGTTGGCCCAGTGTGTGGGCAAGAACAGAGGCTCGTCGTCGCCTGTGTTCAAATAAATAGACTTGATATCCAACCGCTTGAGCCGTGGGCACGACGCCAGTACGACGATGAGAACGGATAGCGCGATCTGCGAGTGCGACGCGTCGAGAACGAGCTGTTCCAGGTCGTTCCCCAGCAACATGACGAAACGAAGCAAGTGGCCTTCTGTGCCTTCTCCTTCGCTCAGACAAATCCGCAGCGAGGTGACTCCCGGGTCTTCGCGAGATGCGCTCGTCTGGGTCTTCTCGGCGACTTGAGCGACCACGGAGTGAGGCACGGTGCATTGTCCGTAGCCGACCACCAGGACGTCCACAGATAAGTCAGTGGCTGTACCAGCGCGCATCACGCCGACGATATCGTCAGGATCAAGTTGCTCGAACTGGTCGTGGTCAAGTTCGCTCGGATCGTCGCGCACAGCTTGCGGTTCTTGAGTTTGGTTCTGACTGTTGTGCCAGTCCTGACTCCACAGCGCCTCAAGACACCGCTCCTCACTCGGCGCTTGAAGGGTCAACGCGATCGTGTCCATGTCGTCTTGGTCAGCTTGGGTCTCGTGGATCGCCACACTCTTGACTGCGCTAGTACGTAGTAAGTACCCGAGCCACTTGGCGCGGACGCGTCGGTCAGTCGGGTTGTACGCGTCTTTGTCGTTGGAGGCGCCGAGCAGGTTCCGAAGCTCGATCGATGTCACGTAGTCCGCTGCGTGGGCCAGCGCTGAGAAGCAGGCCGCTGTAATGCGAGCGTCTGCGTCGTCGTTGGAGTCGTCCGACGAGACAACGACATCCCATGCGTTTCTGCTTGCCGTGGCGGGATACGATGCTTTCAAAGTCGCGTCGAACACGCGCTTCCAATCCATGAGTCGCTGGACGGGACGACTTGGGAGTTCGAGATGGATCTTCACCCGTGTTGTATTCGTGTGGCGATGCACCGCCGCCATCAACGCTGCGAGGCTGCGCGGCTCCAGATCCGCCGTGACAAACGTAATCGAGATCTCCGTCACACGAAACACACGACGGTCCACACCTTCCACCAAGTCCAGCATCCCACGTAGCGACCGCTTGCTGGTCGGAACAATGCGGAGCTCCAGCTCCAACTCCAAGCGCGCCACGCCCAGACTGCCACGCGCGAGCGCTTCGAGTCGTGTCTTGGTCTCCCTGAAGCTCTCGCTCGCACTGTCCTCTCTCCAGCCTTGAAACAGCACATGTGAAACCGTGTTGTGGTTGTCCGCCTCGATCAGAAGCCTGATGTTCTCGATGGGCTGGGTACGACTGGCATTCAACTGCGACTGCGTCGTCGCCTTGGCATCGACAAGAGCCGAGAGCTGCCCGGCGTCGACCAGCAGCGCGCGCGCCAGCAGCTCGAGTGTCTCGCGGAGCCGAAGCTGCTGGTCACGCGCGAGCGGCTCTCGCTGGGCGAGACGTATCGCGCGGTCGTCGCGAAGCGCCGCGCGCCACTGCGGCGAGAGCAGCGCGTCGGCTTGCGCTAGCCACGGGCGCAGCAGCTGCTCCATCGCGAGCGGCGCGTGTAGCGAAATGTTTCTGTGCTGGGGCGGCGGATGCGACGGCACCGCCGGTGAGCGAAGGACGGCAGCGGCGAGATGATGAGACGAAACAGTCAAGTGATTAGACGGCAGGGCGATGTCACTCTTTGGTCATAATGGAAGCAAGTATAAGCTAGTCACTGTTAAGGGGAATGATTTCTAGGTTGATACCCTTGGATCTCTATTCTGCCCAATCAGGTGATTTCTCTATGATATAAGACGTGTATCGCTTTTTGTAGTGAAAGCTCCAGTTGACTGTGAAGTTGACCCCACCTCATCGAACTAGGCTAGCCTAGGCGATTCGGCCGTTGCCACTGACGGGCTCACATTCCACTTTCTTGTGGGTCGAAAGCGCCAAACCATGAGCATGTTGGAGACCTTGACGCCGTGGTTCGCGGTGGTCGACCGGCACCTCCTGCTCTGGCGCATGACGCTGGCCGACCCCTCGCGCGCCCTGCGGATGCACCTCGGCGCGTGCAACAACAGCGTCGGCGCCTCGGCCGAGCTGCGCGAGGCACTCGAGCTGTTTGCACGGGCGCTCGCGGTTAACAGCGCCGGCTTCGGCGCGGCGAGTCGCGGTGAGCAGCTCGTCAATTGCATCGGCGCTGGCGCGCGGCCCACCGACGCGATCCGTATCAAGGCAGTCGACGACCAGCACTCCCCCTTGGAAGTGATGGATGCGTTCTTCACCAGGTGGAGCGAAGCGACGGCGAGCCCCGAGTTCCACACGGCGGCAAGCGCGCTCGACAAGATCGCTGGCTCGGCGGTGGACGGAGTCACGCTGTCGCCTTCGTCTCGCGGAAAGATTGCTGTGTCCATCGCACTGAAGATCCGTGAGTGGGAGCGAGGTTCGAACGCCGCCTGCGTCACTAGGCTTCTTGAGGAACTCGATAGCGACCGCTTTGTTGTCCAGCAGATCAAGCTCAAGCTTTGGACCGCAGATATCGGCGCCCGTGCGTTGACGCAACTCTTCAACAATGCCGACAGCAACAGACAAAGTCGATACGGCCGTTTCTCCCTGGAAGATATGACCTTGTTACGCGCCGACGTTGATCGCATCGTAGACGAAGCGCTGGAATTCGACCGCAGAAGCACGATCCGAAGCGGTGGCTTGAGGTCGCTGGCATGTCAGCTGGTGGAGGTCAGCCACGCGTCACTCCATCGCTTCCTTGGGCACGTGGGCGCGACTCTGTCGGAGCTCGATCTCCGCTTGCGGTCAGGAGACTTCTCCACGGCTTCGATCGTCGACACGCTGCGCGCATGTCCCGTGCTGACCAAGCTCACGATGAGAGGTCACTAACGGGACTCTGGATCTTGACGCCGTTCCTCTCCTCGAACGGCATCCGCTCAAGTCACTCTCGTTGTGGTTGAAGCATTTGGACGCGCTCGAGAGCCTTGCTGGTCTGATTGTGAGCTGCGACCTCCAGCTTGAATCGCTGTCCATAGATGGACCATTTGTGTATGGGGGTCAGCTAATTCCGAGAGACAAGGACCCGTCCGCCATGATGGACAGCATCCTTTCCACGACGTCGGGCTCGTTGACAAGCCTCGAGTTGCCGATGAAGGCGGGTTATGGAATGTGTGTGTGGGCACCTGGGCGAGTGCGGTCTCCGAAGCTGCGTACTTTGACTCTCTGCCGCTGTGCCTTGGAAGACTCGGAGTGGAGCTCGTTCCTGGATATGTTGCGAGACGGCACGCATCCGCTCGCTCGATCGCTCCACACGCTCGTAGTTGGAGGAGGTAAACGAATCGCCCAGGACGAACCGATTGTGGAGATCTTCGACGCCATCGACGCCAACCGATTCCTCGTGAGCATAGACATCCAGTTCGCGCCTGTTGGATCGTCGATGATTGATTTTGTAGCAAGCGCGCGTCGATGCAGTGGGGTCAGTGTGCTGCGTCGCAAGGGACCGCTGCCCATGCGGCAGAAAACGGCGTTTCTTAGTGCGTTGGAAAAGACACACTCGCCTTGGGACATGCTTGGCATGGCGACCGTGTTCGAGTACGCGGCGGCGACCGAAACGCGGCGAGTCACGTTTTCGACTTGCTAAGACAACGATGGTTCAAGGGAGATCAGATTTGCGCGCACATAATAAAGAAATCCGATTTCAGCATGCATTAAGCGAGCACAGCGTTGTCGTCACGCTTGTTTACATGCTCTTGCCGTGGAAGGCCTTGACGTTGATCTCCACCTGCTTCATGACCTTCGCGAAGAACGCCTTGCGGTAGCCGAGCGAGAAGAGCACCTCAAGCAGCACGAACATGGGCGCGGTCACGAGCGCCTGGTCCAGGCTGTCGAGCAGCGCCGGCTTGCGGCGCTCGAACACGCCGTGACCGATGAACTGCACAATCCACGCAACGATGTGGATCGGCAGCGCGATCTGCCAGCCGGCCACGCCGTAGTTCTCCGGCGCGGTCTGCGCGAGGTAGTTGCCGAAGATGTACGACGCAAACACGAGCGCCGCGCCGATCGAGCCCGCACTAGAAATCATCATCAAACGTGCGTCAGCACACGGTATCTTTCTAGCGCGAGAGGGAGGAAGTGTACTTACAAGACGTCGAGCGCGATGTACCAGGCCATGTAGAGCGCGGCGGCGGCGGCCGAGTAGTTGAGCACCATGTACTGGCCGAGCGGCAGCGCCTTGAGGAACTCGGGCTGCGGCGCGAGCTCGCTCGTCTCGGCGAGCATGCACACGGCCGTGACGAGGATCGGCCAGATGCAGGCGAAGTGGATCCACTGGTTGATCGGGTTGTAGTGGTACGACATGTAGAACGTCACCTGCTTCTCCAGGTTGAAGCGGTCGGCGATGCGGCCCATGGTGAGCGGAGGAGGAGTGGAGGGGAGGAGGAGCGGAGGGGAGCGAGTGCGCGGAGGAAGGCGAATTGGCCACTGGGGAGAGAGGTTTGTCAAACCGCCAGGAATGTGAGCTCGTCGATGGGAACAATGGGCAGGTCAACAGGTCCCGACCAGTGTTTACCATTCATAATCCTCTATTGCCGGTATAGCCAATCAGCGTGGCGGATGATGTGAGACGTTGGTACGTTGAAGTTGCGGCATGAGGTCAACATTGGCATTATTAGCCAATGAAATGAGTGTATTGTCCCACATCACATGCCATCAAGCCTTTTGATTGGTTGATATTGAGACAAGCAGCGCAATCGTGTCAAGAGCAGGGGGATTTGCGCCGGTGTGATCCACGGCTGCATGGGTTGCGTTGTGAACCCGCGCGTGGTCTTGGAAGCAGCGTCGGATCCTCCTCGTGCACGAGAACACCTCTGCCTTAGCGCTCCGCTGTTGCCTAAGTTCAGTCGCCTCAGTAATTGAGAGATCTCTGCTTTCACCTCGTGGCCGGCGGTAACAGTCAACATGAAATAGAATAAGAGATCTCTTCCGATTGCGACTACATCACGATTATCCGCCAATCAAAATTATGCCGGTTGCTAATTGGCGGATAATCGAGGTGATACTAAACCAAGCACGGCAGCTGTTCAGTCTGTTCACCATGATCGAGTCCATCAGCACTTCAAGTCGGGATCCTCCTTTTCTCTGGAACATAGAGATGGGCTCGCTGAGACCGCCGTCACGGCTCCAAGTCTCAACTGTCGTCCCGTTGGTCCCTTCCCGTCGGTCTCTGGTCCATCCGCGCGACAGAGAACCGCGACGCATTCCGCCGCGCTGGCCGTGCGGCCCCAACTGACTGACTGAGGAATCCCGCTGGTGCGATCTCCGAGTCGCCCAGTCGCCGATCTACCGCGAGCTGCGCAAGACTGCTTCGATCCTGCTCGCCACCATGACCGCCAGCCTGCTGGACCGCGTGAAGGAGCGCTTCGACCTGGAGAAGCAGGTGACGTTCTACATGTCGTACCACTACAACAAGATCAACCAGTACATCCACTTCGCGTGCATCTGGCCGATCCTCATCACGGCGTTCATCATGGCCGCGGACCTCACGCCGGCGTTCGTGGCCCAGCCGGCGTTCCTCGCGAACCTGCCGCTGCTGGGCAAGTACATGGTGCTCAACCTCTCGGCGATCGCGGCCGTGGTCTACATGGCCTGGTACATCGCGCTCGACTACATGTACGTCCGTTGTCATTTCTGTTGTTCAGGAAGGCCGTGGATTATCGCTAACCCGTTGTGTGGTTGTTGACGTAGTGCCGGTTCGCTTGGCGCGTTCCTTGTGTTTTGTGCGTACATCTTCGCCAACTTCCTCTCGCAGACCGCACCCACGAGCCTCGGCCTCTCGGCCTGGCAGATCGCGCTGCCGATCCACATCGCCGCGTGGATCGCGCAGTTCGTGGGCCACGGCGTGTACGAGCGCCGCAAGCCGGCGCTGCTCGACAGCCTGGACCAGGCGCTCATCACGGCGCCGATGTTTGTGCTGCTCGAAGTGCTCTTCTCGTTCGGCTACCGCAAGGACCTCTACGACCGCGTGATGATCCAGGTGCGCATCAACGTGCTTGCGATCCACGGCAAGGAGCAGTTCGAGAAGCTGTTTGGCAGCGTGGACGAGAAGACACCGCTCGTGGGCAGCGCTGCGTAAGCGCCGAGAGTGTGAGCAGCACACAGCAGCAGTTGGGCCTCCGGGCGACCGGACGCGTAGTAGTCATTTCTCCGTGTACATATCCTTGAATGAATGATTTGTTCTGATACGCACCCGTGCTCATGGTGAACCCGTCACTGTTCTCGTACGCAGAGGCCAAGGCGAAGCGCGGCATCACCTCGCAGCTCTGCGCGGTCTACCGCGTCCCGAACGAGCACTTCCAGGCGTTCGTGCACCTCTCGGGATGCAACCTGGACGACCAGAACTCATCGTGGGCAATTTCAGTTCTGTCACCAAGAAGTTCACTTCGGGCGACTGCGTTCTCGATCGTGCTGCGCGGCATCCCGGACGAGGCGCAGCTACCTACTACGTAGTATGGTGCGATCTAGACGCCCGTGGACCACTGGCTCATCAACACAGTTCAAGGCGCTGCTGATGCGGCGGCCGCAGGAAGGCGAGGCGAGCAAGATCCGCCAGGTGCGCGAGCACTGTCGGCAGTACAAGGACGCGGCCGCGGCACTGCGCCTGCTGCCGTCGTTCCTGGTCCCGGAGCGCTCTGTGTTCGAGGGCTAGCTGCAGCATGGGCTCGAGGCCGACGAGCCCGCGTTCCGCAGCACCCAGGCGCACTTGCGCGTCGCGTACGTGGAGTAGTACCAGCACTACGCGTGGAACCGAGGTCGGGGACCTCGTGCTGGCCGCTCCCGATCGAGAGGAGTCAGACACAGAGCAGGAGGATAGCGGTGACGCGCGGCGGTGGCGGCCGCGCGTGATCGCGCTCACCGCCGAGAAGGTGGGTCAGGATGCAGTTAGCGACGTCGTGCTGCTGATGCCTGGCTTCGAGGTGGTCTCGTCGCATGAGATCGGCGCGCCGCGTACCAGAAGCTGCTGGCAATGAACGGCGTGGACTTTGCGGCCTGGGCGTCAGCCGCGTAGAGCGCGAACCAGCACGCGTACGATCTCCGTGGTAGATACTGCCACGTGCTGCGCGTGCCGACGCACGTGAGCTTCGAGACGCACGCGCACGCCGACAGCACGCAGCCGCTGCTGCTCAACGACGTCGACAGGCTCCAGAGACGCACGGCGCCGCTGGTCGACACACGAGCGGGCGAGGCAGAGAAGAACCCGGGGCGCGTGTTCGTGCTCCACTTCCGCCTGGACTACGTCTCGGACGCCAGGATCGCGGTGCGCAAGCTGCTCAAGCAAATCACAATAGAACTGGGAAACCATCCATCTCCGGAATTGCAACGAATGGCAGGTTCGGGCAGTGGCAACTTTCAGATAGCATGCGATCGCTGTGACCTTCGCCAGGCCGAGAGCGTCCGCCATCGTCCACCGTCGCCCTCCGCCGGTAGCCTTCACTGTGGGCGCTCTCGTGCACGCGGCGACCTCGGCGGCGTTTCCTGTGGGGACCTCGGCTCATCCTGATCAGCTTTTGACACACAGTATTTTCCAAATCTCGTTTAGCTGGGCCAAGAGTGATACCATGGCTCACGCTGCGTCGGCAACGTCGCGAATGACCGCCGGCGGAGGGGCGCCAACTACACGAGGCACGTAGATCACGGAGACGTTGCAGTCCAGTCGCGGTCGAGCGAAGTCCAGAATGCGTGGCACAATTTTTGAGCAATGTGGAGCGGGAAGGCACGGCTTCCACTGGCCCCTCGATCGCTTCGTGGCGGGGAGCTCAGTCGAAACGACACTTAGCAATGCCGCCTTGGTGCGCTGCCAGGCCGCGCGTGCAAGCGGTCGATCGTAACATTTCAGCGCCTTGTGGTGCTTGTCGTAGACCGGCCGCGTCAACCCAATATCAAGCATTTTGAGGGGCGTGTCGTGCTGGAGCGCTCGGTTGAACAGGGAGGCCGTGTAGCTATCGATGATCGTAGGGCACCGGTTCGCTGAGCCATCCTGGACTTCGTACACGTACCGAAACTCGCGAAGGTTGGCGGCAACACGGCTTTCTGCGTTCCCCATTTCCCACGCGAACAGCATCATGCTTGAGGGGCAGACGTACACGTCCACGAGGGATAGTACGCGGATGCGGCAGTTCCGTTCTCGGTACGCGTCAAGAAAGACGGCCATCGTGTCGACACTGACGGAGTGCAAGTGGAGCCACTCGAGCTGCGGGCAAGCGGCGAGCACGGATCGACCTTGCTCCTTTGTCAGAATAAGCGAGTCACTCACCATAACGCACAGACGCAATAGACACGAGCCCATGGCACTCAGAAAAAGCGGCAGCGCTGGCGCTTCACACGACGCAAGATCGAGCTCCAGTCGATCCAGCGGAGACGCCCTGGCTGTGCGGCGCGGAAGAACCCCCGCGTCCACGATGTCTTCACACTTGGCCTGGCATACACCGAATCCAGGAGCCAGGATGCGCACGGTCTCGGCCATGTTTCCTACTTCGCCGTCGTCGTCGAGAAGCGTAAAGCTGTCCCGGTCACCGAGCCGAAGCACACGCAGTGATCGCCATTGGTCAGCACCAATCTGGATTCGTGCGGTCGCCGCCAGGCAAACCACTCGAAGTGACTGCGCTTGGCTCCACGCGGGTGGCGACGGAGACGAGCTATTGCTTCCATCATCGAGAAAATGAGCAACGTCTCGACTGTAAAGACGATTTTGGTAGAACTTGACGTCGTGCACCGAAGACGTGTGAAAGCGGTTCGTTAGCGCGTATCCGAGCCAGCGCCAGCACGCCGCTCGCTCTGTCTCGTCCGTCGGGAGAACCTCGCACAACTCAAGCCTCTCCAAGCGAGCGGCCTGCGCGACCGAGCTGCAGGTTGCAATCACGGCGTCGACGGCCGACTCCTCCACGCTGAGTAGCTCCGTCGACGGGCCCCAGTGCTCGTACATTTCCCCATATCCCGTCGCGACGTTCAGCGCGATGCCCATCGCGACCCCGTCGGCTTGCCAAAGAGGCATCCCAAACTGCTTGACTGTGATGCTGGCACTGCCGATCTCTTCGAGCAAATCAACTACCCACATCTGGAGGGGCGCCCAGAACAGCAGCATCGTCACGGCCGAGAGCTCGAACCTGGACGCAGGAAGTCGATGCGGCGTCTGGAACGCCTTGATGACCTGGCGGATGCTTCGCGCCCAGCCTGCTGAGTCTTGGACGTCGTGCTTTGGGATTGTGACTAGCCACAAAGGGATGCGGTAAGTCGGATCCCACGCGGCACCGACCGCGAACTCGATGCGTTGTCGAGCTGTGTAGTAAGCGTCGCTGAGGGTATCTGGCGTGACGGCAGTGAATAGATCGCATAGGTCTTGAAAGTCGGCGGAGCGGTCCGGGCCGGGCTCATACAGCGTGATCTTGAAGAGCGGCTCGAGTGAGTCCATAGACTCCTCGTATATGAACGGATCTCCGACCAACACGCAATCCCACGTGACGGGGTGGAGATATCGCTTCCACGCGCGGGGGTCGTAATGGAGCACGAGCCCGATGAGCTCCAGCGCCTCGTGGATCATCACGAGGTTCTCTCGCCGCGGGCGCTCGCCCCTGACTTCTCGGCGCGTCGTTGAGATGGAGTCGAAGGCACTGCAGTCGGTTGTCCATCGTCCCGAGCGCCAGCTCGTCGTCGTCCACGTACTCGAGCAGCGGGCGCAGCACGTCGCGCCACGGGTTCAGGAACGACCAGTCTGCCACCACTGCGTGCGCGTCGCCGGCGCCCCCGTCACGGCTGCCATCGTGAAGACTTGTCCCCATTGTGGCTCGAATAGATGAGACCGTCGAAGAAAGATTTCATGGAACCACGAGAGTGATGGACGATCTGGAATGACTTGAGATTACGCACCGGATTACGCCTTGCGGATACCGAGGTTCACAAGGGCCGCGGTACGGAGACGACTGAGACCACGCGATTTACGGGGCGTTCCAGGAACCTCCACACGAGTGTGGTGACGAGGCGGTGGTCCTGGGCGAGGACCCGCGGGATGTTGGTGGTGCGTGGTCGTTTTTTTCTCGCCTTGAGTTCGTTCTCGTCGCTGGCATCGCCGCGTAGGACGCTCAAGAACGCGACCTTCAAGGACGTGAGCACGTTGGACGTGTTGGTGTTGTCGTAAGCGTTGAGCGATTCAAAGTACCGGTCGTACACGCGCTTCACGAGCCCGATATCGAGGAACGTGAGTGTCGCGTTTGTGGCGAGCACACGGCGAATCGCGGATGCTCCCTCCATAGTGATGATCTGAGGACACGTGCCTACGATATCATAGTCTTCAAAGAGGTATCGAAACTCGCGCAGACATTGTGAGACGCGCGATGACGGGTCTTGAAGCTGGCGCACAAAGCGCGTCATACTGGCTGATGAGACAAGCGAATTGGTCATCGACAAGACTGCAATCCGGCACGCGCCGGACTCGTAACCCGACAGTAGCGCGTCCATCGACCCGAGGCCCACGTGGGTCAAGGCGAGAAACTCCAGCGAAGGAAACGATTCCGCGAACGAGACTGCATCCAATGGATCCATGTAAATCGCGACCTTGAGTCCAATGGTGAGCCGCACGAGCGAGTGGCCAATCGTCGACGTCAGTAGCGTGAGCGCACGTGTCTCGCACTTATCGACGCCACACTGGAACGACTGCAAGTTGAACCGACTCGAGGATGAACTTGACGGACGGGACGCCTCCACGGCGTCGACAACCGACGCACAGTGTGTCTTGCACACACCATAGCCCGGCACTAGAATGGTCATGAGCCCGACGTCGTCGGCATCGTCGACGACAAGAAATGAGCTGTCGTCCATGAGGCCAAGTTCTTGGCGGCTTCGACGCTGGCCGTCAGACAGGAGGATCCGAGAGTCGACCGCGAGTCTCACGCACAGCGTTCGGTCGCCTTCACCTTGACTCGGAGGCATCTTGGCTGCCTCAATCTGTGCCGATCGGGAACTAATGAGGCCCACAAAATCGCGCACGTCGGCCTCAGTCAAATGATCATCCTCCACGCGAAGATGCCGAATCGAACTGTCGTGTACGTGTTCCCCTGAGAGCGCGTATCCGAGCCACCTCCACTTGATCGCACGCTCTTCGGAGTTCTTTCCAAATTCCTCGTATAGCGTGAGCTTACCAGGCGCTTTCGCCTCCATCAACGATGTACAAGCCCGAACGAACGGCTCGAGATCCGACTAATGCAAGCCGACCGCGTCGGCGTAGCAATTGACTGTACCGTCGTTGAGAGCACCGAGTCTAGAGATTAGATTCGTCGTCTTGCCGCTGTGGATTTCACGTGTGTTGACGAGGTTCACATCGACTTCTAGGAGATGGATCTGCGCGAGTCGCAAGTTGGAGAGCAATGTGACGATCGCCTCGTTCACGCGCAGCCGCCAGATGTACAGCGTCATCCCAATGAAATCAAACCACAGGGGCGCGTCAGCGCGCGACGCGTTATGCACATCCCACGCAAACTCTCGCACGGCCGCGCAATACTGGCCAACGATGCCAACGTACTTGTCCGGCGCGAGTACGAACGAGACCGGCACGCGGTACTCCGAGTCGTAGTTGTCGATCTCGACGATTACGCGCAAATAATCCCGGGCCACGTGGTACTTCTCACTCAGCTGGGCGCTGTCGATGCGCGTGAGCACCTCGATGCCGTCCGCCACGTCGTCGACGCGGTCGCCACGGATGAAGAGCACGGTGTCGTGGAACGAGAACTCAGAGTGCGGCTCCAGCTCGTCGCTCTCGTAGTCAAAGTCGTCCGGCCCGAGGAACCAGCGCCACGCGCGCTTGTCGTAGTGAAGCAGCAGCCCGATGAGCTCCACGGCCTCGCGGAGCCGCACGAGGTAGACGCGCTTCCAGTCGCCGAACGACGCGGTCGCGTTGCGCGGCTCGTCCTCCTCGTACAGAAACTCCAGGATGCAGAAATCCACGCGCAGACACCGCAGCTTCTCGCGGAGCGCGCCCGCCGCCGGCTCGTCTTCGTCGTGCTCGCGCACGAGCCGCCGCAGCGCGCGGCGCCACGGCGCAAAGTGCGCGAACTCCTCCATTTTCGTACCCCGTCCAGCCAGGGAATTTGTAGCCGTTCGGGGAGGATACGGAGGGTACGCTGAACTATCACTCTTCCACCGTACAGGATACACTTTGGGTCATGAAATGAGTTAGTTGGGTTGGGTGATTGGGTATTTGGGTGGATGACTTTGCACCCGGAGAGCCAGGCGATTACGCCGAGCGTTTATGTCATCGCTCATTTTGGGGCAGCACCATTCCAAACGTATTCGGACCGGGACCATGGATAAGCTGTCGAGCGCGAGCCCGCGCAGCGCCGCCACGCCTCGGAGGGAGAAGCGTACAGCGGCATCGGAAGCGACAGATCGAACGGCCTCGACCCATGTATCAGCGGTCGAAAACAGCGCCGCGAAGCGCGCGCACGGCAAGCGCAAAGTTAGCGGATCTGAAGCGGCCAGTGACGAGGAGGAAGAAGTCCTCGACAGCGACGCGCCGCGGCCGGCGCCGCCCGCGGAGAGCTCGGCGTACGCGCTGCTGGCGCTCATGACGTCGGTGCAGCAGGCCGCGCAGGCGAGCGCGGACGAGCGCTGGCGCACGAGCGAGTCGCTCCAGAACTGGAAGGCCGAGCGCGCCAAGGACGAGCTCCAGGCCGCCAAGAAGCGCAAGCCCACGCACACAGTGCGCAAGGAAGAGATCACGGCGCTCAACGACGAGATCGCGCAGCTCGAGTCGCGACTCGCGTTCTTGCGCGGCCAGAGCATCGTGCCGTCGGCGCACGCGCTTGTGGCGGACCCCGCTTCTGGGTCGCACGCCGCCGACCCGGAACACCCGCACATCCCGAACGCACTGCTGCGCGAAGCGATCCACGAGCAGCAGCTCAGCCTCGCGTGCGCGCGGTCGATGGTGACGCACTTTTTCGCGTCCGACTTTGCGCTGCCCGCGCACTGCTACATCCACCTCACCAAGTCGCACGGAGACCGGCTGCGCATGCTCCAGTCGGTCAAACCGCAGCAGCTGCGCATCGCGCGGCGGTACATGCTCGAGCGCAGCCGGCACCTGAACCTCACGAAGCCCCACATGGCCACCGAGGACTTCATCACGGAGAGCGGCGACGCCTGCACGATCCGGTTCTCGCTCGTGCAGTTCCCGAGCTCGGTGAGCGTGCGCGGAGTGTTTGACGCGGCGACTTTCTACACGACCAACCTCGAGATCAGCTTCACGGACGGCGCCGGGCGACTCACGATCCGCGAGGACGACAGCGACATCGACGACCCGACGGTGGCCCACCACCGGATCCTCACGACGGTGCAGCCAGGGCTGTTCGTGGAGGCCAACCTCGCGATGTTCACGCACTATGACGAAGAGGAGGACTGGGGGATCGTGACTTCCACCTTCGTAGACCGCGATGATCTCCATCCGTATCGCTCCCACGAGCGCATCCGCCAGGATGTCACGGCCGTGCTCATGATCTCACGGGAGCGAGACTGCGTGGTCATGCGGCGGCTCGGGCACGTGCGCATCCACCACAACGACAGGTTCCCCATCAGCAATGAGCTGGGCAAGGCCTTGAGCGAAGGCCTGAGCCATTGGAGCAGCGCGCTCGTCAAGCACGCGCGACAGCAATGCGGTCTCGAAACAGTGAACACAGAAGTCTATTGAATCTACGTACAACTACCGCTTCGAGAAGTTCAGAAAACGAAGGGCGAGCAGCGCCATGAGCCGGACGGCGACGATAAACGCGACTACGATCGCCAAGTTGGTGCCGATCTCGTCGTGACGCATAAGGAAGACGCGCTCGATGTACTGCTTAATCGTGAGCTGCGTTGGCAACGTGGGTGGTAAGTTCCGGATCGTTTGACACGCGAGCTCGGTCGCGTGCGCGGTGATGTCAGCGTCAGGGCAATCGCCAAAGACCGTGGCCGACAGGATCGCGATCGTATACGTGTGGGACGTGAGGTAGTAGACCCACTTGTACGCCGCGGGGATCGCACTCGCCGGTGGGTTGTATCCGGCGAAGAGCACTGCGACCGAGAGTACGAACATGCCGACGGTGGACGTGACCTCGATGCTCGGTAGCGCGTACACAAGAACCTGAGCCCAGTAAGTTTGCTGTACGACGTACAGCGCTAGGTTGAGCCAAAACATGAAGAACCGGTCGACGCCCGAGAAGCCGACGAGGGGAAAGAAGATCGCCGTGAACACGAACGAGCTGCTGAAGATGTACGGCAACTCGACCAGCGTGCCTCCGACGAAGTACCACCAGGCGCTGTAGGTCTGCGCTGCCCGCTCGCGGTAGAACGACGGTCGCTCCTGGACGGTGAGAGGGATCACGCTGTTGAACGACACGATGCCGAGGAAGAGTGACGAGTAGTACATGAGCCCCTGGCCCGAGTTGATGCCCTGGTACGTGTCGTACTCGGCGTCGACGTAGGTGAGTCCAAAGACCACGGCGAAGAAGACCACGACCACGAACCGTGTGATGTTGTAGGACGGTGTACGCCAATACAGATGCCGGAATCTGTCGAGCAGGAAAGTGGCCTGGGTCCAGTGCGATGCCGCGCGCTTGCTCGTGTACGCCAGTGCCGGCACGTTTGGGGACGGACTCGCTACTCCCGGTAAGCGCATCGTTGCGTCCAACTGCCGCTTCCTGTCACTTGACGCGAAGACCTCAGCGAAATCTAGATCATCGTCCCGGCTGCTGCTGTCCACGCCAGCACCAATTACTTCGAGCATCCACGTCGCAGGGTTGGCCCCAGGCTCCATCCGCGGGACGCCATCGATCGCCTCGAAGTACGTGACGAGCTGGCTGGCGTTCTCACCGAGGTCGCCAAAGTACACGGTCTGACCGCCGCGCTGGAGCAACAAGAGGCTGTCGAAGACCTGGAAGACTTCCCACGACGGCTGATGGATCGTGCACAGCACTGTGCGGCCCGTGCTCGCGACTTTGCGGACGCCGTCCATGATCATCTTGGCGGCACGCGCATCGAGTCCGCTCGTTGGTTCGTCCAAGAAGAGTACACTGGGCTGTGCGGCCAGCTCCACACCGATCGTAAGGCGCTTCATCTGCTCCACGGAGCTACCCCTAATGAGTTGGTCGGCGATCGGAATTAAATCCAACAGATCTAAGCACTCGTCGACTGACGCGCGCTTGTGGGCGTCCGGGACATCGGCGCCCTGCCTCAAGAACGCACTGAAGGTCAGCGCCTCGCGAAACGTGGAGGCTTCAGCGTGGATATCCATCTGCTCACAGTATCCCGTGCTTCTACGAATCGCCAAATCGGTCGCCGGATGACCATTCAACAAGATCTGGCGGCGGATCTTGCCGCCAGTCTTGCGACCGGCGATCACGTCCATCAGCGTAGTTTTCCCAGCGCCCGAACTCCCCATTAGTGCCGTCATTGTCCCTGGCAACGCGAAACCTGATATGCCCTTGAGGAGATCGAGGCTCCTCGTCGTGTCCTGAGGGTTTGGCACCGAGTACCAGAGATCTTTGAACGCGACAGTAACGGGAACGAACGCAGCGTGATGCTCTGGTGCAGAATCGTCGTGTATGCTGATCTCAAAGCTCTTCTTGTTCTCGTCTCGTGGCGTTTGAGAAAGTGCAAACGCGGGTTCCACGAACTCCAGCGGCTCTGTCGACTGCTTGACATCCTCGCGGCTTAAGTGGACGTGCTCTGGACTCTCGTAGCGAACGTACTCTAGCACAAGCCACGCTGACGCGAGGAAGAGCGCATACATTCCCAGCAGCACAGCAAAGCTGACGGCGACCCACGCACGACCACCTTCGATGCCGAACAAACTGAGTAGATACTCTCCCATAGGCTTGCCGTACGTGGTCTTGTAGTCGATTCCGTCAAAGACATCGACGTTGAAGTCTGCGCTGGTGTATTGATTGATTGCGACGCCGCGCACGCACCAGGTGATCGGGTTGATCCAGTACAACCAGCTCATGAAGCCCGGAATCTGGTCCTTGGACACAATGAAGCCGGAGAAAATTGTCACGAGCATGATTGCGACCAGCGAGGTCGGTGTCGCGGTGTTCAAGTCCTTGCACACGGCGGCCATAACGAAGAAGAACGAGGCGAGCACCATGTTGGCCAGGAACACGAGCGCCACGAAGATCAGGAACGACGTGAAAACGGGGACGAAGCCACACATCCAGTAGATCAGCGTCCCGAATACGAGCGTCTCGAAGCCGGCGATCGGCACCTGCGCGATCGAGGTCGCGAGCACGTAGGTGGACGTGCGATAAAAGTGTGCCCCGCGGTGCTTGTAAAATACCTCGCGCGCACCCATGTAGATTGGGAGCTGCAGCACCTGACCAAGGTCCAGGAAAAGAATGCCCTGGAAGCTCACACCCATGACGACCTGAATATTGCGCGCGTCGAATTGCCAGAAGAGCGAGGCGAGGATCAAGCTGACAGCGACCACCATGAACGCGCGGACATAGATGTACTGTCGATTGCGGAAAGTGAGCCCGAGCTGCCTCGAGGACAGCGTCACGAGGCTGCTCAGGTACGACTGGTGGAACTGCGGCAGGCGATCAAAGTAGTCTTCACGTGCTCGAATCAGCGATGGGTCCCACGGCGTGTGGAGCGCGTGAAGCGTGGCCTCATGGATCGAGGATTTCTCAAATAGCTCGGCAAACTCGCGCGCAGAGCGTGGCGGGACGAAGCTACCTACACGCTGAGACTCTTGCTGGGGCGTCCCGAGGTCAACGAGGAAGTCGGCTTCGTCTCGCGTTGGCGAGCAGTCCAAGCCCAGTTCGCGAA
This sequence comes from Pythium folliculosum, assembly GCA_023336295.1. Classification (NCBI taxonomy): domain Eukaryota; phylum Oomycota; class Peronosporomycetes; order Pythiales; family Pythiaceae; genus Pythium; species Pythium folliculosum. The sequence goes on from JAADWV010000075.1 coordinate 49,410, forward strand.
AGTACGTAGCTGCCTGAGTGCGTGGGCCGTGGTAGATCACGTACCCGTCGTTCAAGACAAGTACGTTGTCGAACATCGCGAAGACCTCGGGCGATGGCTGGAGCAGCGCGACCACAACAGTACGGCCGAGAGTCTGGGCGAGGTGACGCTGTGCGCAGACAATGTCGAAGGTCGCGGCGCTGTCGAGCCCTGTGGAAATCTCATCGAGGAACACCAGCGCCCTGTCACCGAACTGCATCTCGCCCAGCGTCACGCGCTTGCGCTCGCCACCGGAGACACCGCGCAGCGCAGCATCCCCAACGACCGTGTCCTGGCAGCTTTGCAGCCCGAGTTGCTGGATGACCGTGTGCGGTGACGAGCCTCCCGATACGTGTGACGGCTTCACGTTCGAGATGGCCTGAGCTACTTCGCCGCAGCATGCGTGGGCGAACGCCAGCGTCTCGTGAACCGTGAGCGTGGGGAAGTGGACGTCGCGCTGGCCGACGTAGGAAGCGAACTGCGGCAGCCGCGCCTCCACGTCACGTCTCGGTGTGCCGTTGTACAAGACGTCGCCCTCGATGGTGATGCTTCCGGCCGTTGGGAAGCGGCCGCTGAGCAGCTTCATGAACGCCGACTTGCCCGAGCCCGGCTGACCCAGCACGAGCGTCAGGGTGCCGGGCGCGAACACAGCGCTTACGTTGCGCAGGATGTGCTTGGTCGCGTGGTCTCTGCGAGTTGTCAGTGCTCGGAGACTCTTGCGGAGCGTGTTGGGGATCGTCGGCAGCTCGTGCTTGGCGTTGACACCGCTGTCGCTGTCACTGTCACTGTAGTCAACAATGGAGCGCTGAATCGAGGCCGAAAGGCTGAGGTTCTGGACGCGCACTTCCATTTGAGGCCGTGAGGTCTCCAATACGAAGGACGCAAGCGGACGGGACGCCATGAGAGTTGTGTGCCGAGAATGCAAAAGTGACAATGAGCAAGTGGAGCCGTTAGACCCATCGCGAGTGGACGGCGGCTCAATTGGCATATGCCAAACCGCCACCAATCCTGTCCGCATCCCTTCAAGGCACAGAAGACCGCCACTCTCGCCCAGGTTGGCAAGATTGGACAGAGTGACGGTCTTCCAGTCAATTGTTATAATTGATCTTGCACATGATATCGTATTGCGCAAATTATGCTTTATAAGCGATATTGAACAAGTTCTATTTCACCATTTTTAAGTCCATATTGAGACGGGTATGAAAATAGACAGGTTCACATGGCGATGGATACTCTTCATAATCGACTGTTGACCGAGAACGAGCGCTTATGCCGCTTCGGCTAATGGCCACAGACGACACCGATGACCCGGAAGACTGCTGGAGGAGTGTACGGACACAGTCGCTCGCCTAACGTGCCCTCTCCCACCTCAACGACCGCAAGAGGTGGTGGAACCTGACGCGTGAGACCTTTATCGTTGGCGCGTATCCTGAAATGGGACAGAGTGTTGGCTGTTCCTTCGCCTTTCGCTTCTCTATCTGAGACCAAGCCAATCACGCCATGCTTGAGGCCTGGGCGTTCCTGGAGCCATGGCGCCGCATCTTGCGGCCCTTCGTGCAGTTCGAGGACCACGAGGAGCTGCTCGCGAGCTCGCTCCACGAGCGGCTGAGCTGCGTGCGCGTCAATCTCTTCAACTACGAGGACGAGGCCGACATAAACTACGGCGATGGCAGAACCAGGACGATCCGCGCCGGGCGTCAGGCGTTCTTCACCAAACTGCACGAGGCGCTCGAGCTCATTGGGCTCGCGCTCCACTACGACAAGCGCGTGTGGCGGTGGCTGCGTCCAAAGTACGGCCTCTTGTCGTTCAATTATGACGAGTCGAGTACGTTCGAGCTGCTGTATGAGTTCACGATGCACGACGTGTGGTGGGGCTACAGCGGCGACCGCGGCTATGAGTTCACCGACACGCTCGCACTTATCGCGCGGACCGACACGAGGAGCTTCAGGGATGTATACGTTGCGGCCAAGGCGCAGCTTCAGAACCTCGTGGGCGACAGGTACGACCCAGAGTACCGCATCCCGGTCTCGCTGGTGCTCGCGCCGCGAGCCCCTCTCAACAACGACCGCGTGGAGACAGACGCGTGGTACGCATCCGTCCACAAGTTTGTGTCAGCTGTGCGTGCACCTGCGTACGCTGCGCGGTCGTGCTTTGAGTTCAAGGCCATCACGCTGTTGGGCTGGCAGCTTCGCGTGGACGAATCTCTGACCACGCTGCTGTCCGAGGTGGTGGCTGCACAAATCCAGATCCCGGAACTGAGCTTCAAGCTCATCGACACCCACGAGATCTCCAGCGGGCGAGCCTTCAACCAAATGTGTGGCCGTGATGTTGGTGCAGCTCGTCTGGTGGACGACGTCGGGGTCCACGAATCGGCGCTTCGCCCGTTCATTCAAGTCTGCACATCACTGATGGAGGCGACGTGGCCCCGGCGCCTCGTGCTGTACGAGGCGTTCGGTCAGAATCCAGTCGAGCGAGCGACCAAGTGGAGGTGGCTCGGGTATGCGCTCTCCGGCGACCACGTCGTGCCGACGTCAATCCAACATTTGCGCATTGAGGACTCACGTCTCTTGGCCGCCGATGTGCGTGATTTCATCGGAGATGCCACGGATCGATCGTGCTACGCGATCTCGCCTCCTTCAGGCTCCGGGATGCTCGAGCAGAAACGATGTGTGCAGCTCTCGCCCGACGCGTGCATCTTCGTCGGTGGTGAGTGTTGGCAGACTCTGAGAACCTTGGGCATGACCAACGACGAGCTGTTCGTGGTCATCGAAGACGCAGCCGATGTGGAGGATCAGATAGCGATCGTGGTGCCTGGATTTGGCCTCTGTGAGGTTCAGTGCGCGTCCGTGATCGACGCAATTGAGTTGCCGGCGTCGTCCTCAAGCAAGTTTCAACTATCGTCCCTCCAGTGCGGGATCAACACGTGCGAACCGGAAGCCCTCCGCTTATTGACCAAGACTTTTGGCCGGACGCTCACGCGACTGAAGCTGTCGCTCGGAGATGAGATCGCGCTCACTCGACCCGAGGCTATCGCGTTTGTGGAGAGCTTCACGCAACTCCAGTTTCTCGACTTGAACCACGTGAGTTTGGGCTCCATGGATGTGCTCGTCTCAGCTTACGAGGGCGGTGTGTGCCGTGTGTCCGCGTTGTCGTTGACCAATTCCTATGTGGAGCCGGCGAGCTTGACGCGGTTTGCAAGGCTGCTCGCAGATGTAACGAGTCGAGTCGCGCAGTGTCTCCGCGACTTCCGCTTCATGTTTGAGGATTTCTACCCATCTGCGAGCGGCGAGTGTCCTACGATTATCACCACCAAGGGCGGCGCGGCGTTCCGGGAAGCTCTCCGCAAGAACAGTTTGCTCAAGTTCGTGGAACTCGGGCTCACGCAAACAGTGTACGACCAGTTTTTCGACTCACTCATGTCATTCGACAAGGTCGAGGCCGCCAAGCGCGCGCAGTCATCGAAACTCGCCCTCCTTAGCGTGCTATGCGGTCGCTCGAGCTGCCGTGCGAAAAAGCCGAGATGTGGAGGCGTCGCGTGTGTGCCGAGGAGGCACCGCCAGGCCATGCTCTCCGGTATCTGGCAGTTCCTCGAGCCGCGCGCGCGACGCATCGTGTCGGTGATTTGCGTGCCGCGGGAAGCAGACCCCCAGCCCTGGCGCCAGCCGTAGCGTCAGGTTCGGAGCAGTCAAAGCCAGAACTGAGACGAGGCCTCTCACGATTGATGACAAGCAAGTGAAGCCATCCTTGGTCGTCTCTGCCGGATCAGACGGTTGTCCCTGGTTTCAGGTCTGAGTCTGGTTCTGCGAGTCCTGAGTGGCAATTGACCTCGATGGGCTCAGTTGACCCTGGCGGAGAAAATGCGAACGAACCAGAGCGAGCGCCGTGCCGCGGCGGCCGCGCGGTGGGCGTTCCTACACACGTGGCTGGGGGCGCTGCAGGAGCACCTCTACTACCACGAGCGAGAGGAGGCGGACTGCGGCTCGCTCCACAGTGAGCTCAAGTCGTTCTCCTTGTACATCCCGTGGCCGCCGAGGGTACGCCCGAGTACGCGGCGGTGCTGGCCACGCTGCGCGAGGCCATGGAGCTCGTGGCGCTGGCGCTGCGCATCGACGAGGACGCGTGGCTGCTCATCGCGCAGCCGGGCAACGACGCGATCGAGGAGTTCGACCCGGACGATTACGACGACAGCGACCTCCGGCCCAGCTACATCGTCAAGGCCAACCAGCGCAGCCAATTGCCCAAGGACAACAGCAAGGCGATCGCTGTGGTCGAGTAGCTGCTCGTGGGGACGCAGCGCGTGCCGCGCAGCGCAGGCTTCATGGAGGCCAAGGCCCAGATCCTCGCGATGGACACGCGACGCCGACTGAGCGAATTCCAGATTCCCGTCTCGCTGCTGTTCACACCCAAGGGCGGGCCCGCCACCACGCGGCAACAGTACACGGAGATTGTGACGCGCGTGACGCGGGAAATGCTTCGGCTTGGACTACAGACGGAGCGACAAGGCGGAGGCGACGAGCATCCGTTCAAGCTCACGAACGTGGTGTTCCATCCGTGGGAGTTTCCGGTGATTTTTGAGCGCGGCGTCGGCTACGTGGAGCGCTTCACGGTGATGGCGCTGTCGCGCGGCATTTCCATCCCCGAGATCGCGCTCAAGCTGAGTGGCTCTGACCGCGTCGCGCTCGGGCGCCTGCTGCTTACTATTTGCCGTCGGCATCGAGTAGAGCGCGAAGGCAACGTCGACGACAGGATCCGAACAGCCCATGTTGAATCGCTCATCGTCACGATGACGACGGAATCCCAGCTAGTTGCGCTGTGCGCGGCGATCGCACACTCTAGGTCGCTCTCCCGGCTCACGACGTACGCTGCGATGGGCGGAAAGCGCGTGGCAAAGTGGCGCGCGCTCGGCTTTGCGCTGCTGAGCCACGCGTCCCGGAAGAGCGTGCGCGAACTGTCGATCCAAGAAGCCGAGTTGCTACTCAGTGACATCGAGGCGTTTGCGAAGATGGCGACGTCTACAAACCCTCATCACGCTCTGGACCCCGACACGGCAACCGGTGAGATCCCCCGTAGCGTACAGCTATCCGAGCATGCCAAGATCCGGCTCAAACTCGATGGGGAAGAGTGCACCCTCGAGCACCTGCAACCGTCTGCGAAAGAGTATTATCACGTGGTGGGCGACGAGGAAGGCTTCGAGTGGATGAAGATATTTGCACCTGGCTATGGCGTCGTCCACGCACGGTGCGAAGACGTAGTGGACGTTGCGTTCCCGACAAGCCAAGATGGAGCACCAGTGTGTCGACTCACGCATCTCCACGTAGCGATCAACAAGTGCGAAGTCGGCGCGCTCATTCGAGCTGTCGGTTCGTCGCTGGAGTCTGTCGATATCAGTCTGAAGCACGAGCGGTATGTTCAAGCTGACGACGTGCGAACGATTCTCGAGGCGTGCCCCCGACTGAAGATGCTGCGGCTCTTTGGCGCCAAGATCGGGTCCATGGATGTCTTCACGCACGCGTACGAACATGGCGAATGCCAGATCGCGTCGTTGGTACTGAAGAACGTCCACGTGACCAACGAGAGCCTCCATGACCTTGCAGCCGCGCTGTCCGACCCGAGCCAGCGTATTGCGCAGACTTTGACTGAGTTTCGCTTCGATTTCAACCAGGTCGGCCGCGCTAGCCGTGGGGCACGGCCTGATCTCAAGGGCATCAAGAAGTTTCTCAACACGCTCGCGCTGAACGCGAATCTGTCGTTCTTCGAGCTCGCGCTCGACGAGCCGTTCTACGAGCGATTCCTCGAGCGATTCCAGGATCGAGACGGGCGTTTGCTCGTGACGCACCCAGCACACTTGCCGTTGTCTGCGAAACTTGCCTTTTTGAGCTGCATTCGTGTTGAGGAAAGCGGCTCACAAACAAAGAAACCGCGTCCACTGCCACGGGAAGAGGGCGACTGTGGTTCTCTCACGGGATTTAGTGGCGCAGATCTTCATGTTTGCGAGCATGCGGATCTATCGGGTGGTTTCAGCAACGCCCATCGTCCCCAGGTCCACGAAGAAGATCATGTAAAAAGCACAAAGTATGATCCGATCCACGGAGGGTGTGCAGTATTCCAACGTATTCCGTTTTGGAAGAAGTCTCATTGACGCATTGCTTACACTTTTACGCCTGCCTCGTCTGAGTCAGATGTCTGACTGCTGTCTGAGTCATCCAGCACCACAGATTTCTCCGGCGCCTTCTCCAGATCTCGGTCGTGGCTCGCCGCGTGCGCCGATCGGTATGCACAGCGAATGTAGCAGAACAGACAGCTCATGCCCACGACGCAGAACGCGATATTAAAGCCAAACACGGCCGTCATGGACGGCAGCGCCGCCGGCAGCAGCGGCAGCGTGATGCGCGCCGTCGATCCGGCCGAACCCAGCAATCCCATGAGCGTGCCCTGGGGTCGCGTGCCGAGCAGCTTGGAAAAGGCGGCGACGACGACCGCCGTGGTGATCGGACATCCGATGCTCCACACGAAAATTTCGGCGACTGCGAGCCGCCAGTACGTGAGCTGCGACGGTGCGAGCACGAGCAGCACGTTGCCCACGAGCAGCGTGAAGAAGCCGATGTACACCCAGTTGAACGCCGAGATCTTGCGGCGCAGCAGATCGATCGCCACGTACGTAACCAGCCCGAGCAGACCCAAGTAGAACTGGAAGTTGGAGGCGGCGACGACCGCGTCGTTGCTGTTCGAGTCGCTTTGCGTGACCTGGAAGTAGAGCGGGATGTTGACGGTCTCGAAGACCGCAAGCGTTCCTTTTGCAGTAAAGTTGAGGAAAATGAAGAGCACAGCGCCGATCTTGATCACGCGCTCGCTCAATACCACGGGCTCGTTGCTGCTCTCCGCGGTCGTGTTGGTGGCCTCGACATTCGCCTTCTCCGATGTGATAGTCCGTATTTCGGCGCGACGCGGCGCGTCCTCGGGGCAATCGTGGATCGAGATGGACTCGTCGTACACGAAGATAATTGCAATGAGCGTGATGATGTTGAGCACCACGAGGATCGCGCCGGGCGACGTAAACTTGTTGAACTGCACGCCGCCGAGTTCGAATTCCGTGCGCGCGACCAGCGAGCCGAGCCCGGGCGTGAGCGCGTACCCGAGGAAGACCACGGCCGCGAGGATCGTGATGTACTTGAGCCGCTGATCGACCGTCGTGAGCGCCGCGACGTTGGCGCGGCACACGCTACGGCTCCCGCCGCCAAAGCCCACGACGATCCGCGAGATCACGAGCACCGCGAGGCTGTCGGTCGCGCTCGCGTCTGCGAGCATGTAGATGACGTTGCCCACGAGGCAGATCACGAGTGACGCGATGTAGACCGACTTGAACGAGTAGTGGTCGCACATCCAGCCAAAGACCATGGACGCGACGAGCCGGCCGACCGAGAAGATGGACGTGAGCATGCCCATGGAGGCGAGATCGCCACCCAGCGACTGGTTGTACAGGAAGAGCGTGGGCAGCACGATGCCGCGCGGCGACTCGCCCACGAACTCGACAAAGTTGATGAGCGCCATTTGGATGTACCAGCGCCGCGTGCGGCGAGGCGCCAGCGGATCGCGCGCGAGCATGGCGGCCATCTCTGCTGGTGTGCTCTTTTCGAATGCCGTTCTGAGGCGGCGGCAGGTGGTGGCCAAAGCGCGCTCGTGCTGTCAGGAGTGGCACCCACTTCGTACTCACTGAGTTGCTGGTGAGACTGAACCCAAAACGGCAGGCCAGCCGTTTTATCTGTTTTGGGTGTGCTTCGGATGTTGTGAAAACGACTGCTGTGGGTTACAAGTGCGTGCATCGAGCCAAGCACGTGCACGGCTGTGGGTTCACGCCTTGTGGAGCTCTGATACGCACCACAATTGAGCGCACCCTCGTGACAGATACTGGATCTACACGGCCTGATCTGAGACTCTGACAGGGCAACACGACAGAGTGATGGTCGTACTGCTATGGTCTCAGATGTTCGCACGCGATGACCAGGCGCGCTCCAGTTCATGTACGATACTTTAGAATAAACAAATGATCTGGTGGTCTCTCCACTGTCTCCTAGACGCTGCTGCCATTCGCGCAATCCTCCGAGTCGGTGTTGCGGCCGCTGTCCGAGTCGGTGGCCTCGAGCTTCTCGGGTGCCTTCTCGAGGTCGCGGTCGTCGCTCGCGAGCGACGCTTCTCGGAACGCAAACCGACTGTAGCTGACCAACCCGCCCATACACGCGACGCAGAGCGCGATGTTGAACCAGAAGACCGACGTCATGGACGCCATCGCCGCTGGCAGTAGCGGTAGTAGGATGCGCGACACAGACGCGGCCGAGCCCAGCAGCCCCATGAGCGTGCCCTGTGGTCGGTTGCCGAGCAGCCTTGAGAACGCGGCTACGACCACGGCCGTGGTGATCGGACAGCCGATGCTCCACACGAGCGTCTCGGCGACTACGAGCCGCACGAACACAATCTCGGACGGCACGATCACAAGCAGCACGTTGCCAGCCAGTAGCATGGCAAAGCCCAGGTGCACCCAGGCGATATCCGAGAGCTTGTTGCGGAACACGTCGATGGAAAAGTACGTCACGAGCCCGAGCAGACCCAGGTAAAAATGGAAGTTGGACGCGGCGACGACGGCCTCGAGGCTGTTCGGGTCGCCGTGCGTGACCGAGAGGAAGAGCGGGATGTTGACGGTCTCGAACACGGAGAGCACGCCGCGCGCCGTGAAGTTGAGGCATATGAACACGAGCGCGCCGATCTTGACCGCGCGCTCGCTCAGCGCAATGGACTCGCGCGGCGGCGCCTCCACGTCGATGGTGTCGGCGTTGTACTTGCGGCTCTTCTCGACGGGCCCGTCCTCGACCGTGATCGATTCGTCAAACACAACGGCCATCGCGAGGATGGTCGCGAGGTTCAGCGCCACGAGGATCGCGCCCGGGGACGTAAACTTGTTGAAGTACACGCCGAGCAACTGGAAGTCGGTGCCGGCCACGAGCGAGCCGAGCCCCGGTGTAAGCGCGTACCCGAGGAACACCACAGCCGCGAGGATCGTGAGAAAGTGGAGCCGCTGGTTCACCGAGGTCATGGCGGCGACGTTGGCGCGGCACACGCTGCGGTTGCCCGCGCCGAAGCCCACGAGGAAGCGCGAGACCACGAGAACCGCGAGGCTGTCGGTGGCGCTCGCGTCCGCGAGCATGTAGGTGACGTTGCCCAGCAGACACACGGCCGAGGACACGATGTAGACCAACTTGAACGAGTACCGGTCGCACATCCAGCCGAAGACCGTGGACGAGATGAGCCGCCCGACCGAGAAGATGGACGTGAGCAGCCCCATGGACGCGAGGTCGCCGCCCAGCGACGCGTTGTACAGGAACAGCGTGGGCAGCACGATGCCCCGCGAGGACTCGGCCGCGAACTCGACAAAGTTGATGAGCGCCATGTTGCTGTACCAGCGCCACGTGCGCCGCGGCGCGCGCGCGCCCAGCGGCTGCGGGGCGAGCACGGCGGTCGGCATTGATGTGTTAGGTGGCGGGCGGAAAAGATGGAATGACGGGCCCTCACGCGAGCGTATGGTCGTGCGGCGGGCAGGAGCGCATGCGACCGGTGAGATATGGGGGGCACTGAGTTACGGAGTACTCTGGGCGGTGAACCCAAGAGGTCACGGAAAGGAGGAGAGAGGAACCCACAGCTGTGATCTGAATAGAGCGCCGCCGGTGTACCCAAGCGCCACAAGCCAGCCAGCCGTCCAGCCTTGAGCCCGGACTTCTGTGAGACGATCGAGACCACGTGGACGTGACGGGGTCTTTGGAATGCGCTTTCCAGGTGGGCCGAGTGTGGCTTCGGAGGAGAGGGCTTCCGCCGCCGGCGTTCGCGCCATGGGGATCAATGGCTTGGATATCCCCAGGTCCCCCGCCTTACCGTATTTTTACAGGTCAGACAGAGCCGCAGTACCCAGTCTGTGCTGGTCAATTGATCCCTTCGCGAATCAGGACCAGCACGACAGTACACGTTTCCAGAGTGATGGTCGGTAGGATCCTAACTGGTTCGTATCCGCAATAGTGGAGACCGTGGATTCTCCCACGAACGAAATGAAGATGGAGGCGGAGCTGGAGCCGCTGCTGCGCGTGCTGCGTCGGCAGGTGGCCGTGGAGGAGCGCGCGCGCGAGGGCCACCACCTCCAGAGCGAGTGTGCCTCGCTCGTGCTCACGCTTCCCGTCGAGAGCTCCGCGGAGGAGCAGCGCGCGCTTCGCGTGGCGCTCGAGCTGCTCCACACGCTCTGGGCGCTGGACCGCTCGGCGTGGCGCCACGCGATGAGCGAGCTCGTCGGTGTGGAGATACCTTCGCGACTGGTGATTCCGGAAGATGATGCGGCGCTCACGGTCGTGATCGGCGTCAAGTACGACAAGTTCCCGTGGCAGCTCAACCCCGCGCGCTGGGCCACGCTGCTGGATCCACACGTGCAGTTGACAATGGAAGAAACAAGCGTCAAGCAAGCGCTCGAGCGGCGGTACGCTCCACCACAAACGCGTGATCTTATCGCGTCAGTGATCCCGCTGCGGCTCCAGTTCCTCGTGTTTGGCATGGCGACGTCCGCGGTGCAAACCTACGTGACCAGGGCGGTGGACATGGTGGAGGCCGTGCGCGATGCGCTGCGCGACGGTCCACCACCAACACGCGACGATCTCGCGGCCAACGCGTGCACGTCTTTCATGTTGGACTCGCTGGAGCTGAGCCTGGCGCCCTACGAGATGACCAGCGGCATCGCGCGGCAGGTCATGCGGCTCCACGCGCTCGGCATCCGCTTCCACCAACTCAACCTTCGCATCATCCAGCACGAGACCGACGACGGCGAAGCACTCGAAGAAACCGCCGATCGCGATCGTCTCGTGCTGGTGCTGGCGTCACCCCCACGGACTGATGTGTGGATCGAGGCCGAGAAGCCGGCGTTCTTCGTCGAGACGCTCGTGCTCGACCGCGCGGACCTCGCGCAGTTTAGCGCCTCGTGCACAGCCCTCAAGACCACGCGCAGCATCAAGAACCTGCAGCTCCAGGGCGTGTTCACGTTCGACGATGCGACCAAGCGCGCGCTCAAGTGGGAGTGGCTCGCGCGCGCGGTGCTGGCGCCGTCGTCGCGCACGTCGATCAAGCATGTGTCCATCTCGCAGTCCGAGATCCTGCTCACCGACGTGGACGCCGTCGCGAGCGCGCTCCACGCCGTGAGCGCGGAAACAAGCGCCGTAGGCGACCACGCGCTCGAGACGCTCGCGATCAGCTGTGAGGCGAGCCTGTCAGAGACCCTCGACGCGATCTCTCTGCTGGTCGGACTGCTCGGCGCGCGCCTCGAGGCGCTGTCGGTCTACCTCTGGATGGGTACCATCCAGGACGGCTTGGTGCGGAGTATCCTGCGTTCGTGCCCAAACCTGCTCTTTCTGGACCTCTCCAGCGTGGAGCTCGAATCCATGGACGTGCTGCTGGACGCGTACGACCACGGCGGCTGCAGCGTGCGGTCGCTCGCGCTCCACAACGTCGAGGTCCCGAACGAAAGCGTCACGACGTTCGCGCGGGCGCTGAGCGACCAGCGCCGCCCCGCCGCGCGCGTGCTGCGAGAGCTCTGTATCGATTCCGTGGGTATCAACAACGCGCTGGATCAGCGCAACCTCGACGCGTTCCTCGCGCTGCTGGACGCGCCGCGGAGCCCGCTCGAGTACCTGGAGCAACGCGTCGCAGAGCCGCTGCTCACGCTCAATCGGTCGCGCTTTGTCTCTCATCATAACACCTGGGGCTCGGGCGTCGCAGCTCCCTTGTCCATCGCCAGTAGGACAGCGTTCCTGGCCGTTTGCAAGCCGCGTTTCCATGGAAGAACCGAAGCGGATGACGACCAAGTCGCTCGCGCGCAAACGCGACTGGATCAGCACCTCGTGTCGCTGATCTTCCAGTTCGCCGCCACGCGTTCGTGGAGAAGCGTCCACTTTGCCGAGGCGTGAATAACCCCCCTACCTGGGGAGCAAGAGAGGAGAGAAGAGGAGCGGTTAGAACCTGATGAGTTCAGGACCCTCCCCTAAATGCCCATTCCGACAACTCCCCACCGTGTCACTTGTTGCGTGGCTGCAAAATGTACAGTACGTCTGGTGTACGCTTCAACGATCGCCGACGGCTGACGAGTCTCCGTGTTCGACGAACGATTCGAAGGAAAGAATGGCCCGCCGGCCAATCGAAAGGGCCGCCCGCGTTCGAAATCGCTGGAAAGAACGTGTCTCGTCGAATACCGCGGCGCCAATCACATCGCCCGGAGCCGTGATTGCGGCCACAACGGCAGACGTGTCGGCTCGGTGGCGTTGCCCATAATCACCGTCACCGGTTGAAGGTATCGAGGTGATCTCATCGTGTCCGGCTCAGCGGATCGAGCGGCCCGGTTGCCTGAACGCCAGACTTGTGCCCGAGCCCACACAGTTCAACATTTGCCACGCGACACGCTAGGCGCCTTCCACGTCCAAGTACCAAGGGCTTCTCTCTCGTCGAGATCTACAACCATGGAGGCCACGATCAAGCTGCTGGACCCGTGGTGGCGCGAGCTGCGCGGCGTGCTCGAGGCCGTCTCGACAGGTGAGGACCACGTGGGGACGTGGGAGCTGCGCGTGCTGCTGCCCCGCCAGTCCAAGTACACGCCACAGCAGTGGGGGCGGCGCTCGCGCGCGACTTCGTCCGACAGCGAGAAGCTCCAGCGCGTCCGCGAGGCGCTCGAGCTGCTCGCGGTCATCCGCGCGATCGACGAGGCCGTGTGGACGCGCATTCTGGTTCAGCGCTGCGGCGTCGGCGGCTGGGACATGCCCATGTGGACCGACGACGCGCGCGTGCTGCCTGTGCTTCGTCTCCAGCCGTACCACGTGGATACGATCGTCGACAGCCTCGAGGTGCTGGAGCAGTGCGACTACTTGATGGCCCCGCTGCCGGACGAGACGAAGCTCAGCGCCGACTTTTGCAAGACCAAGCGCGAGCTGATGGTGATCGCCAAGGCCATGAAGCGTCCACTGCCCTTGGTCGCGTATCGTGTGAGTCTGAGCAACTGGCTGAGCCCCAACACGCAGCTCTCGGCCGCGGAGTCGACGCAGATGTGGGGGAAACTGAGTGCGATCGTGCGCGAGCCGTCGCCCGCGGGCGAGATGCAGTGGCAGCTTACGTCGCTCGACCTCTACCTGCTTCGCTCCGTCGTGACCTTTGACACCTCATTGGCGCTGCTCGAGATGGGGAAGAACCACGTGCGTGTCGACGAGCTGTGGATCGATCTACTGGACCGCGCCGGCGACGAGCTCACGGCGAGCGGACTCGCTGCGGTGCTCACCAAGCTCTTCCAGGGACCGTCCCCGCCGCGGCACCTCCGTGTCGACTGCGCCCACGCGAGCGTCAATCGCCTTCACCAGCTCGCCCAGGTGCTCCAGGCGACCACCGCGCCCGTTGTCCTCACGTTCGAGCGGTTCGGACTGGGCCATGCGCGCGGCGTCCCGGACCGCGTGGCGCTGTTCACGCTGCTGGGCGTGTGCCTGCGGCAGCACTGCATCCGGTCGCTCACGCTCGACGTGCCCGAGTTCTCAGGCGCTGACATTTCGACCATGGCGGCCGCGTTCACCAACGGTGAGCGGTCAACGAACCTGGCGTTGCTCAAGCTGACGACGGACTGCCGGCGCGAGAGCTGGGGCGTCGTGGAGAAGATGCTCCATTTGGTGGGGAAGCACCTCGAGTCGCTCGAGATCAGTGTCAACGGCGATGCGCTCTCCGAGAAGGCGCCCAAGGCCATCCTCAGCCTCTGCCCCCGTCTCCAGCACGCCACGCTACACCGCCTCCGGCTGGGCAAGCGCAGTCCGCTCGTGGCGCACTTGCGCGAGCCGGCGTCACGTCTCCGCTCGCTGGCGCTGCCGCGGCTCCAGGCGCCGCTCTCGGCCGTCGGCGAGCTCTCCCGCACACTCGCGGACTGTGCTGCACATCCAAGCGGCCTGCAGTCTCTGCACTTGGATCTCTCGGACATCCCCAACGTGTGCGACGAGACCGTCAGTGGCTTGAGCGCGGCGCTACGCGAGAACACCAGCCTGCACAGCTTGACGCTGACGCTGGACGGCGACGCCGCGGCCGCGCTCTCGGACCCCGTCCACGACGACTTTTACCACCTCCACAACAAGAAGCTCGCGCAGCCGCTGTCGCTCCGGTGCAAGCTCGCGTTCCTTAGCGTGGCGTCGTCCCCAAAGCTGAGCCAGTTGCCGCTCGCGCTCATCTTCCAGTTCGCCGGAGCCCAGTCGCGCCGCCGCGTGAGCATCCGCGAGCCGCGCTCGGCCTGGTGAGCGATTGCTCTCCTCCTATTTGTGTGTGTAACGTATTGTTGCTCTTCGTCAACTGTTCAAGTCACAGAAAGATCACAGAGCCGATTCCCCGTTTTGTTGTTTTGGTGTCATTCGTCGAGTCTCCAATACACCATTCACACACGTCGCAGATATAGTGTAGCCATCTCAAGTCCGTATTTTACGACGAGCTCCTCTCGAATAAATCCGTGACCACCACTCTTGTTTGTCAATGGTTCCCTCCCCTTGGCTGCCAGTCTCACTTGTCGGGAAAGCCATGCCGCGCGCCAAGGACTGGTCGTTCCTGCTGCCGTGGGCGGCCGACATCGCGCGCGTCGTGCAGGGCCCGCGAGGAGGCCGACTACGCGACGCTCCACGACCGCGTCGACTTTGTCTCGCTCCAGCTCGCGGACCTCGACGTGTTCGCGCTCGACCAGACCACGGACGAGCGCTGGGAGGAGCTCCAGTGCCTGCGCGAAGGGCTCGAGCTGCTCGCGCTCGCGGTGCACTACGACAAGCGCGCGTGGCGGTTCTTCCACGACCAGAAGTGGGCCGCGCAGTTTGAGGCGGCGTTCCCGTTCGAGCTCGACCACCCAAACGTCCAGGCTCACTGGCAGCTCTGCTTCCATGACTCGACGCGCGGCGGTAGCGACTCGCAGACGGCGCTGCGCGCGGGCGTCGACATGCTCACGCGCATGCCGCAAGGCGTGCTCAGCGCCGAGTACCACAAGGCCATGAGGAAGCTCCGTCAGCTGGTCGGGGCTGCCTGGGACGACGCGTACCGCGTGCCTGTGTCGCTGGCGTTTGCAGCGCCCGACATTGACGAGGACGCGACGCAGTGGGTCTCGGTCATCTACGAGCTCGTGCGGTCGCTAAACGACCCGACGGGCTGCTCCAGCGAGTCTCTCGTGCTCGGGCCGATCACGCTGTCGCTCGACAAGCTCCCGATGATTGACTTTACGAACCACCTGGCGCTCACGATGTTCAACGCGTACGCGCACCTGCCCGAGCTCACGCTCGCGCTGGCGTTCAACGACACGGCCAGCATCGCGCCCACGATCAATGACGCCGTGGGCATCTGCCCCGTGGACACGGAGCCGGACGCGCGGTTTGTCGACACGCTCGTGCTGCGCGGCTCGAGTGGTGCCAAGCAGTTCGCCGGGTGGTGCAGCGCGGTCGCTCGCGCAAGGAGCCTCGGCGGTCTCACGCTCGACAGCGCGTTCACTGACAAAACGCCGGGCGTGAGGCACGCGCAGTGGCGCTGGCTCGGCTACGCGCTCTCGAACCGCCACTGGACGACGTCCGTGCGCCACCTCAAGATCAAAGAAGAGTTTCTGACCCGCGTCGATGTCGAGCAGCTTGTCGCGCGGCGGTACGAGGCGACCGCAGCCGACCCACCGGATTGTGCACTCGACGACCATCCGCAAGCGGTCCAACTCGCCACCAAGGCGTTGGTGTGCCTTAGCAGCGGCGATATCGAGCCGCTCGAGCGCCTCGGGTTTACCTACGCCGACGAGTTCCTCGTCGTTGACGACGACGAGGACGGCGAGTGGATGACGGTGCTCGTACCCGGCTAAGGGCGCTGTCGCGTGGAATGCACGTCGATCGTGGACGCACGCCCTCTGCGTCCGCCAAGAGCAGCGTCACGAGGCCGGCCGGTGGTTCACTCGCTCAACCTCCATCTCGACCGGTGCGAACCGAATGCACTGCCCACAATGACAGCGCACTTTGGTGCAACCCTCACGAACCTGAACCTGCTGATGGCCGAAAACATTCAGCTCGAGACGTCGCAATTGCGGAGCATGCTCCAACACGCACCAGCGCTGCGCTTTCTGTCGCTACGGCGTGTAGGTATCGGCTCCTTAGATGCGATTCGAGACGCGTACCGCGCCCAGGAGTGTCGGCTCCACTCATTGTCGCTCTGGAACTCGTGGGTGGAGCCAGCGAGCCTGGGGCGATTCGCGTTCGAGCTGGCAGTCCCGGAGGCTGCCGTGAACCTCCATCTACGCGAATTCCGGTTCAACTACGACGACCTCGAAGACGATGAGCCTCGCCTGCTTGACGAAGAGAACGTGGAGGCATTCACGAACATGCTGGCGTTTAACCAGTCGCTTACATTCTTCGAGATCGCGCTCGACGAGACGCTCCACGATATATTCGGCGATCGCCTCATCTCGCTTGACGGTGCCACGAAGGTGCCGGCAGTTCTGCCGGCCGTCAAGCTCGCGTTTCTTGGTGTCGTGACGGACCCGGATGTCGGTTTTGAAGATGCGCTCGAGAACATCCGGAGAAAACGGCGGCGCGCGGTGCGGTTTGTGCTTCCTGCACGCGACCGCGCGGCGATTGTCAAGCGGATATGGAGTTTTCTCTCCCCAGTCGAGATAATTCAACGACGGTTTCTGCGACGCGCATCCAAGCGGACGGGGGTGCCGAGGTGGCGTAGTATTCCACATGTCGGGTCGGTCTTGTAGAAATGGTTACGATCGAGATATCATCTTCTCTGTTGTGCTTCTGAGTGAGAAAAAAAAATGAGTGGTTCATTGACATGAAATCCTTTGTAATCGTGGATCGTTTGTCATGTGCTTGA
This sequence comes from Pythium folliculosum, assembly GCA_023336295.1. Taxonomy (NCBI): domain Eukaryota; phylum Oomycota; class Peronosporomycetes; order Pythiales; family Pythiaceae; genus Pythium; species Pythium folliculosum. The sequence goes on from JAADWV010000075.1 coordinate 66,343, forward strand.
GTGCACAAGTCAACAAAAGACTCTGCGTTCTTATATTTTGCTTCATGTGTGTCCGAAACAATCCTTGCCCCGGCTGAAGCGGCCTTCGTTTGCTTCTAGTAGTCCTCGGTCGCGCCCCCAAACACGCTGCTGACGCCTTGGTCATCATCGCTCTCAGCATTCCGGCTCTCCAACTCGCGGCGCGTGACCACCTCGCGGAGATGGCAGCGAGCGGTACAGTCGCGCTGTGGGTGCCGCACGCGCAGCAGCCTCGGCGGTCCGTCGTCAGCTACCAGTGGACGGCAGTCTGCCGTGGCTGGAAGACTCGCTTCCCGTAACCAGGGCAACGACGCGAGCGGCGTCAAATCCCGCAAAGTCGTGTCGGCGACATCGATCACGCGGAGCGAGATCAGTGAGGTGAGCTCTGCGGCATTCAGCAGCATGTGCGTGGTCTGGACCTTCAGGGTCTCGAGCTTGGTCATTCCACGCAGCAGCCCCAGATCTCTCACCATCCCATCCAACCGCAGCGCCTTCAGATTCACGAGCTGGCTGAGGAACTGACGGTGGGCGTCGTCTTGAGCACCAACCTCCCAGACCAATGTCGCGTCATGCAGGTGAAAAGACTGTAGCCTGGGGAGTTCGCCGAGGGCAGAGAGATCACTATGCAGTGTAGACACTCTGAGCTCCAACGACCGAAGGGAGCGGAATCCGCGAATCCAGTCGAACGAAGGGATCCCAGGCACACAGTCGCGCAAGCCGAGGTGCTCCAAGTGCTGGAGCGCCGGGAGAATCTCGTCGTTCGGGATGTAGCCGCTGTAGTCCAAACTTGTCAGGTTGGGTAGACGGGGCAACACCTCCGCGAGCGCTGCGGCGTGCGTTCGGACGTGTTGCTCGTGGATCGGCTCCATGTCGGGCAGCCAATGCCGGGGCAGCTCGGTCGTTTGCGCGATCGTGAGTTTCAGGAGGCGCGGCAGCCGCAAGAGCACTGTGAAATCTTCTGGCTCGCTACTCGCAAAGCCAGGGTTGTCGCCTCCACGCAACGACACGTGGATCTCCTCCAAGTTGACGAGCGACGCGAGCGACTGGAGATCCTCATCAACGAAGTGTCCAATCCTTCGGAGGCTAGGGAGTTTCGCCAGCGTGGACGAGACTGCGGCAAGGACGTCCTGCCGGATGAGTCGGATGGTCTGAAGCTGCACGAGTTGCGCCAACAGCTCGTCTTCATGCTTGTCGCGCTGTGTCCACACGTTTTCGTCGACCACGTTTCGATGGCGGGAACGCACGTCCGCCAACTCGAGGTGGCGCAGTGATGGCGCCACGTGGATCAAGTCCGCCGTGCCCTCGATTGAGCACGTCTCAAGCACGAGGGTGTGAAGACGACCAAGCCGACTCAACGACGGGATGACAGCGCGTTGGCCACGCCTGTTGCTGGATCCTTTCCGCTCCGTATCCAGCGACACCTGAAGCCGCTCTAGCTGCGTCATACTCTCGACACACGTCAAATCCGTGACAATCGTTCCTTCCAACACCAGTGCCCGCAGGTTGGTCAAGGCCGAGAGTGGCGACACCTCCGTAACATTCGTCCGACTGAGATCAAGCTCTCGCAGTTGCGTCATCCGCGCGATCGCGCCCGCTTTGTCGAGTGGCGTCGATGACACGTCCAGTTTTTTAAGATTCGGAAGGCCACACAGCTTTTCACATATCTGCGTGGCGACAACAGAGTCCCTTGGGTCGGTCGTTCGCACGCGAACGCTGTGGATACAATCGGCAATCGAAGAATCCTCCAGCAACAGATCGACTTGCCACGGCGCAATGACATGGACCCACTGGAGTGACGCGATTCGTTGTGGATTACGGCTGTGGATCCCTCGGAGCAACACGCGGCAGCGGCCACCGCCGTCGTCGTTGTTAGACCTTGGCAGTGTGAGCGTCACGTCCCGGGCGTCGCGGGTGTGCTGGAAGCAAGAGTCTCGTGCGGCCTCTCGGTTGACCGCAGTCACATGCTCGAGGTCTCGCGCGTCCAGAAACGCGAGCAGTGCACGCACGGCGTCTTCAGGAAGCGCCAGCAGGGCCGGCGGCGCCATCGTTGACACGCAAGGGGGATTGCAAAGTGAGACCGTGGAGGAACCGCGAAGAGTCCAGTTGCTCGATTTAGTGACCATGAGTTCTGTTAGTGACATCACTCCGATGAGATTTTTCGCCGTCGCATGCACTAATCGTGGCCAACTTCTTCACGCTTCTAACCTTAGATTGGGGATCTGGACGACCACAGTTCGTCCAGGTGCTCGAACTGCTTATAATCCTTCCTAATAGTCTTCGCTGCCGCCACCAAAGACGGTGCTAACGCCTTGGTCTCCGTCATTCTCGTTCCACCCTTCCAACTCGCGCTGCATGAGCACGTCACGGAGCTGGCAGCGTGCAACGCAGTCGCACTGAGAGTGCTTCACGCGCAGCAGCCTCGGCGGCCCGTTGGCAGCGATCAGCGGGCGGCAGTCGGTCAAGTCCGGAACACTCGCTTCACGCAGATAGGACAGAGATGCGAACGGCGTCAAGTCCCGCAATTCCGTGGCGGCGACGTCGACCACGCGAAGCAAGTCCAGGGTGCCAATCGGAGTGCTATCCAAATACCTGTTCGTGCTCTGGATCTTGAGCGTCTCGAGCTTGTTCATCGCGCGTAGCGGCTCCAGGTCGTTCATGTACCCTTCGAGATGAAGTGCCTTCAAGTTCACGAACTGACTGAGGAACCCACGGCGGTCGTGATCATTGGGGCCAACCTCCCAGTCGAGAGTCGAGTCACACAGGCACAATGACTCCAGCCTGGGCAGCTCGCTAATGGCGGAGAGATCGCTGTGAAGAGTAGATACCCTGAGCTCCAATGAACGGAGGGAGCGGAGGGAGCCAATCCAGTCGAACGAAGGGATCTCAGGCTCGCAGTCACGCAAGCCAAGGTGTTCCAAATGCTGCAGCGCCGGGAGAAACTCGTCGTTCGGGATGTAGCCGCTGTAGTCCAGACTTGTCAGGTTGGACAGGCGAGGCAACACCTCCGCGAGCGCGGCAGTATGGTCCCGGATGTGTCGCTCGTGGATCGTCGCCATGTCGGGCAGCCACTGCCACGGCATCCCGGTTGCTTGTGTGACCACGAGTTTCCGAAGTCGCGGAAGCCGCGCGAGCACGGAGTAGTCATCAGGTTCACCGGTCGCGAAGTCAGCGCTGTCTCCGCCAGGCAACGCGATGCTCAACTCTTCTAGGTTCACAAGCGGCGCTAGCGGTCGAATGTCTGCGTCGAGAATGTGTCTAATCACACGAAGGCTTGGAATTTTTGCGAGCGTGGACGACCCAGGAGCAAGCACGTCCTGTGAGACGAGCCGGATGGTCTCGAGCTGCACGAGCCGCGCCAGCAGTTCGTCTTCGTGTACATCGTGCTGCGGCCGCTGCTCGCTCTCATCCACCACGTTCCTATGGCGGCAGCTCACGTCTGCTAGTTCGAGGTGGCGCAGCGACGGCGCCACATGGATCAAGTCGGCCGTGCTCTCGATCGAGCAGGTGTCAAGCACGAGCGTGCCAAGATGACGCAGCAGTCTCAGCGACGGGATGATAGCCGCTCGCTCGCCGCGTGCAAACCTTGGCCTCTCCCTCTCCTTGTCGAACGCTACGTGGAGCCGCTCCAGCTGCACCATGTTCTCGATACACGTCAAGTCCGCGGCGATTGTTCCTCCCAAAACCAGTACGCGCAGCTCGGTCAACGCCGCGAGTGCAGAGACGTCCGTCACGATCGTCCGACTGAGATCGAGCTCTCGCAGCTGCGTCATCCGCGCGATCACGTCCACCTCGTTCAGTGGCGTCGACGACACGTCCAGTTTCTGAAGCGTCGGAAGGCCGCACAACTTCTCACATATCTGCGTGACGGCGTGCGAGTCCCGAGCGTCGGTCGTTCGCACGCGAACACTGCGGATACAATCGGCGACAACAGGATCCTCCAACAGCAACTGAGCTTGCCACGGCGCGATGACCTGGATCCACTGGAGCGACGCGAGTCGCTGTGGGTTGCGGCTGTGGATCCCTCGGAGCAACGCGCGGCAGCGGTCGCCGTCGTCGTCGTTAGACCACGGCAGCGTGAGCGTCGCGTCCCGGGCGTCGCGGGTGTGCTGGAAGTAGGAGTCTCGTGCGGCCTCTCGGTTGACCGCGGCCACAGGTTCGAGGTCTCGCGCGTCCAGACACGCGAGCAGTACACGCGCGGCGTCCTCGGGAAGCGCCAGCAGCGGCGGCGTCGGCATCTTTGTTACAGACGAGGGCGGATTTCCAAGTGAGACCATGGAGAGACAGCACAGAGTGCTGTTGTTCGATTTAGTGACCATGGCCCCGCGAGTGACATCTGACGACACGAGATGTCCTCGCTGCATTCAGTCTTCTTCATCGTCTTCATCTTCCTCACGCTTCAGCTTGGTGATCTCGACGAGCGAGATCTCTCGGTACACGGGGCCGGCGGGGCCTCCGGTCAGCAGCTCGTTGCGGAACGCGCGCAGTCGGAGCTCGTGCGCCTTGTACAGCTTGGGCACGAGTCCGACTTCCAGGAACTCGAGCGTCTTGTTGATCCGTAACATCGGCGCCAGTGCCTTGAGGGTCGTGGGGCTCGGCCGATTGCTGCTGCTTCTATAGTCGGGTAGGTCCGTGTCTATGTATCGCATTTCGCGCAGCGATCGCGTCACTGTGTGCGTTGGATCCGACAGAATCTGGAGAAAACGGACCAAACTCAGCTGGGATGTGGCTGTGTTCGTAAGCGAAAGGCGCTGAAGCTTGCAGCCGCCCCGTGGATACAGGTCCTCGATCACGTTGAGGTCGTGGAACGCGATATTTGTGAGCGACAGCGCCTCGAGCTGGGGACACGCGCCGAGAATGCGTATCCACGTGTCGTCGTCGATCTTCGGGTCGAACGCGACATAGAGACACAGCTGTCGGAGTGACGCACCGAAGCACTGGGTGAGACCGAGGATCACGGGCGTGTCGAGGCTCCCACAGCCCACATCCAAAGACTCTAGCCGCGGCGTAGGAATAACGTCGCCAGTGCCCTCGGACGTGTCGATGATGTCGGCGCATCGCACCGAGCACGTGCCCATCGTGGGGACCACGACTTTCATATACTCGGGGTCGCCGGGAGCGTCCTCTTCGACGATTTGACACGATAGCGACGTCTCGCCAACGCGTTTCCGCCCACCCGATGGAAGCAACAAGTATGCGCCGTCGGCGATAGTCACTATTTGTACTAGGGCCTCCCTTGGCGCCAGCAGTGTAGCCTTCAATGCGTCAACATCCGCGGTGGTGATCTGTAGCATTGCCGCGAGCGAGAGTACCTTTAAGGTACACTCGGGTTCGCGCAGCGCGCGGCCCAACAGCTCCCACTTGGTCTCTCGTTGATTGCGCTCCACACTGTGGATGTCCCAGAACACGTTTTCGAGCACGAGGTGGTCGATGCGCGAGCGCTTCGCGAGCTGCGCGCACACGCGCTTGAGCAGCCTGGCATCGCTCCGGTGGAGCACCAGCATGCGCGGCTCTCTTGCACTGGCCACAGTACGCTCTGGCTTGGTCGTAGCTCGCAGAACACGCTTCACGGCATCGCCGGCTGTGCTGGCTCGGCGCGCCCCGAGGCTAGCCATCGCGAGCTGGATGTCGCTGCGCCGTATGAACTCAACGAACTCGGCCATCTCGGTCATGTAGGGCAGCTCGTGGAGGTACGCGTGGACCAGCGAGAGCTTGAACACGCGACTGCACACCGACGTCGCGTCCGTGTGGATCTCGCTAATAAACGTATGCAGCTGCGCCACGTAGCGCGCCGTGGGCTGCCTCGGCGGCATGAATGTGAACTGGATCTCGAGCCGGTAGGTCTCATCGAACGCGCGCCCGACGAGCGCCTTGATATCCTCCTTGGCGATATGGTACTCGAGACTCAAATCCTGCGCGGGTATCTGCAGCAGCTTGCGGCAGAGCTTCATGTCCCACCCGAACACGTCGGCCTCGTTCACGCCGCCGGTCCACATCGCAAACACTTGGTCCTCGTGGGCGACGTCAAACGCGAGCTCGAAGCGCGGCTCGAGGTCGCGCTCGTCGCCGAACTGGCGCCAGTGCTTGTACGCCACGGGCGGATCCACGTCCAGGTGCTCGAACTCGCCCCAGGCGTCGCGGTCGTAGTGGAGCGCGAGCCCGACGAGCTCGAGCGCCTCGCGCGCTTGCACGAGCCGCCGCGCCGTCTCGCGCGGTGTCTCCTGGATCGCGTCGGGCTTGGTGAGGTACACACGCAGCGCGCGCAGCCGGGACCGCAGCGAGCGCTTCTCGACGTCGGGCCACTCGCGGAACTCGAGCCACGGCGCCAGCGCGCGGAACCACGCGCGCAGGAACGCCCACTTGGACTTGGGCGGCATACTTGCAATTGGACGTGGGCGGGATGGGAGACTGTGGCGGTGATGGGAGGGAAACACTCATATCTGCGACGTGTGATACGGTGGTCCACATCCAAAAAATCAATTTGAAGCGAATCAACTGAATTAGGTCTAGTTCATAACTGTCGAATATGGACCAATCATAGCACTGGTTTATGAACCCAAAGCCGGTGAAAATCTCAGCCTCGTAAAACGTCACAGAGCTCTCACAGAGCTCTCTCCTTCGTGGCATTCCAGAATCTCACCTCCACAGCCTCCTCCTCTCGTCGTCTTCTCCTGCTCTTCCCCCTGAACACGCGATGGACGCGCCGCTGCCGCCGAATCACGCTCCACGCGTCACCACGGAGGACACGCCAGAGACCTCGCTGCTTTCCCCGCCTCCGTCTCCGGCTCCGTCGCGCTCTCGGCCCACATTCGCGGAGCTCGACGATCTCCTCTCGATCTATAAGCAGCGGTTCAAAGTCTGGACGCTGGTTGAGCCGCCCAACGTGTTCACGTTCCGCGAGCAGTTCCACTACTTGCTTGTCGAGGTGACTGCGTACCCGGACGTGGACCTCCAGCCGCTTCGCGAGATGCTGGAGCTCTACACGCTGCTGCTGTTCCTGCACCATAACACAACCAGCGACGTGCTGCTCGCGGACGGCCGTCTGCGACTCGGCGTGTGCACACGCGACGAAGTGACGCCGCGGATCCGCGTCCGTATCGGCTGGGTGCGGTACTCGGTCAAGGGGGAATGGATCCACGGCGTCGACACGGCCGAGTGCGCGCGAGCGCTGTGGAATGGGTTCCTCGCGCTGTTTGACTACGACACGCCGCAGCCGCGACTGAGCGACCACTACTACGAGACGCGCCGCATGATCCTCGCGCTGTACGAGGTCGACGAAGCCTTTGTCAAGTCGGCCGAGGCGCGCGTGCGGTTGAGCTGGAAGTGGGCGCCGGCGCTGGTCGACCTGATGGAGACGATGCCCACGACGGCGCTGCGCCGACTCGAACTCATCGCACCGTCGACGCCCCTGCTAACGGAAAACGAGTCTCGCACGCGACTGCTGTTCCAGGAAGTGACGACCAGTATGGAGCTCAAAGAGGTCGAGTACCAGGAGGTCGCTCGCCACACTCGGCCGTGGGTGACCGCAGCGGACGGCGTCAAGTACCTAACGCTCAACATCTCCTCCGAGTGGACCCCCGACGATGCGCTCGCGTTCATCGCGCTGCTGAACCAGGGCCTCGTCGAGGATCTCGAGCTCAAAGTACATACAGCGCGAGCACTCGGCTTCGCGATGGATATTTGCGCGCAAGTCGAGACTGTCACGGCCGTGACCGTCACGATCAAGATCACGGATCCGTGGAACGCGGGGGACATGCCGCTGCGCGGCCTGACGCACGCCAGCAAGCGCGGCTCGGGGCTGAGAACGTTGCGCATCCAGGTGAACGAGATGCCCGCTATGAGCGACTTTGTTAACACGATGATGCTCCTCCTCGATGGCGAGTGCCCGTCGACACGAACGGCGATTGGGGAGAGCGGGGAGCTCCAACTGGTCACTCGCGTAAACGAGCCAACCGTGACAGACCTGGTGGATCTGCTGCCGCTTCTAGAGAAGGTCGGGAAGCACATCAAGCTACTTCATACCGACTCGTACGGATCCTCGGAGTTCTTCAATGAAGACACCTACAATAACTCGCCGGAGGCCTTCAAGATCGAGCCGCTTCTTGTTGCATGCCCCCACCTCCGCGTGCTCAATATGCAAGGCGCGATCTTCGACGATCTCCCAGAGATGTATGAGAAAGGACTCGCGCGCATGCAAACCCTGCAGATCCAATGGGCACCCGAGGCATCCGCAGTCGCACTCGCCAAGGCGCTGAGTGCTCCCGAGTCCAAGATCGCGAGACACCTCGTCGAGTTCTCGACGCGCGTCGCGTCGGACGCGGTTGTTGAAGGATTTGTCCAGACTCTGGACCGCAACCAGCGGTTCCAGTACCTGCGCGTCGGTCGTCGCCCGCAAGGAGACGAACATGCCGCTGCCTTGAACGCACATCACAAGCTCGTGATTGCGCCTGGCGGCGCGGCGTTCGGGGAGCTATTGGACTCAATGGCTGATGCCGGCAGCGAGCAAGCTGCGCTCGCGAGAGAGTGCGTGGACGACGACGTGCTGGAGAGCATCGCGGAGTTTGCCGGACCCACTCTGTACCGTCAGATCCACATGCGTTGAAAGTGTGAATACACAAATGGAGCTAGATTGTTTGCGTTGTATCCATTCAATACGACGTTTCGGAAGGAGACCGAATCCACTCAGGAGAAGGCGGTGCATTCGCATCACTGGCACCAGCTAGCCACCAGCTACACCGAGCTCGAAGCTCTCCACACACATGACGTCCGCAATCAAAATGTAGCCATGTCGTTATAGCGCGGGAAACGACGGTCTCATGTCACTACGGTGGGGAACAGCTTCGAAGCACTTCCGACGGAAGATGGAGTGGCTGCACCGCGTGCTCGCGGACGTGTCCCGCGTGGCGCACTACCACCCGCTGCGGCCGGAGGTGCCGCTCGAGGTGCTCTCGCTCGATCTGCTCGCCGAAGACCACGCGCCGTCCGAGATCCGCGCAGCGCTCGAGCAGCTCGCGGCGCTGCATGCCGCCGGCGACTCGCCAGGCTTCCACAGCGCCATGGCGGCGCTGAGCCCGTGGCGCAACAGCTATCTGTACGCGAAGGGGCTCTCCCGCGACGCATTCCCGCTCATCGCGGTAGAGATTACTCCGACGCCCGCGCTAGATGCGGCCGAGGCATTCTTGTCAGTTGACAATCCCAGCACTTGTGGAGTCGACGCGCGCCTGGGCCTCTTCCTGCGTATCCAGCTGACAGAGGAAGGAATAGAGGACGAGAACGACACGCTGTCGCGCGTCGCCGAGATGCTATTGCAGTTACGCAGCGAGCGCTCAATGTTCCGGCTCGAGATGGTTCAGATCGAATTTGATACGCACCGAATGCGGAACCACGAGCTCGAAATGGCGAGCCGAGCGTTGGCGCTCGCGCTCCATGATGTCGGGATGGCAGCCCCAGCATTCAAGATCTCGGTGGGCATGGTCGGCAGTGCAAGCACGAACAGTGTACCGATTACGACGTGGGGGATGTTTTTCCAGACGCTTTGTCGCGTCGGCGCAGACCGTGACTCGACCGCAAGTGCCCAAGGGAATGAGCTCAGCGTGAGCTTTGCCGAGGATGCGGATCCTCGTGTCGTCACAGCATTCTGGTCGGCGATGGCGTTCAGCTCTGGGTACTCCCGGTTGTCACTGTGCACGGGTGACAGTCATGCCGAGCGTGTTCAGGCCAAATACATGGCACTCGCATTGCTGAGCCCAGTGAGCCAGGTCACCCACCTCGATTGGTTCAACAGTCTATTCCAGGCCAGCAACGTCGACGCGATGCTGCAGGTCCGAGATGCGAGCTCGCCAGCAGATCTTTCAAGCGCATTGTGGTCGAGAGATTGGAGTTATCAGTCGACTGGGCAAGGGATAGAGTTGGCGGCCACGAACCAGTCGATTGCTCGTCAGCTCGGCTGGGTACTCTGCGACTCGGGGGAGAGCGAGTGGATCGAGGTTTTTCTACCAGGCTATGCGCAATGCAGCGTGAGACGAGCCGAGTGGAATGCACTTACGGCCGACCGCCCCCAGCAATCAGGCTTCTCGGGCGTCTTGCAGGACTGTAAGCTCACTCATTTCGAATCGGCGATGCAATTATCAGAACCGACGACACACATCCACGCGGGTCGGTTCTTCCGGTTTATTGGAGGATCGCTTCGCTTGATTGAGCTGAGGCCGTGGAGGTATACCTGTTCGCTGGAGTTGGTGCGCGCGATCTTTGAAAGCTGCCCACTACTTCGCGAACTGATCGTGCACCAAGTGCAGCTCGCCCCGGCGGCCATCGAAATCGATACGACTCGACTTGTGAGTACAAACCTGGTCAAACTTCAACTTCATTCCCTGAACGATACGACTCCGATCCCCACTTCTGGCCTCGTCACCGAAACATTCTTCGAGACAGTGATCCCGATCATTGGACAGAAGATGGAGTACCTCGAACTGCGGAAACAGCACGGGATTATTCCGTTCGCGCGGGCCTTCAACGCCATTGCTCAATCGTGCATCAGTTTGTTCCACCTGAAGCTCGAGCATCTCGATGTGGAAACCTTGGACCCGCTCATTACCGCGTATCGAGACGGCAGGAGCCGCATATCGTCGCTGTATTTGCTGAAGAGCCCCGTTACCAGTAGCAGTTTGGTCCGCTTCGCCGAGTTTCTCGCTGATCGATCTCGCCCTGGCTCGCTCAAGTTGGGCGTGCTCCACGTCACACATTTTGCGGACAACCTGAGCGATTCAGTGCAGCTCCGCGGTCTCGACGTCACGGCCATCAAGGCAATCCTCGCTATGCTCGGCAAGAACCTCACGCTGACTGAGTTGTACTTGGGCGTGACCGACACGGGCGTCGGCCATATCGTCCCTGAACCGCTGCGGCCGTTTAAGCGCCGGTTCGACATGTACGACGAGCAGGAAATTCCTGTTGCGAGCGAGAAATTCCCGATTGAGTCGACCGTGGCGTTTGTCGACGTCTTGCAGCGCAAACGCCTCCCGTACGATCAAGAAACCATCCGCATCGTCACGATATTCGCTGCCCAACGTATCCGCCGGTCTGTGCGGTACGATGTTGTCAACTGATCTGGAGGGTTCGCGATCTGGATCCACGCAAAGTGAGACTTGAGCAGAGATGGATCTGACAATGGGTTGTGGACGACAACATGATCGTCAAGCGCTCGTATGGATCACACATTGTACGCTGTCGATCGGCACGTACCCGCGAGCTCACTGCGTTCATCTTACTCAAGCCACAATGTCCATCAAGATGACGTGTTTCCACTCCAACAGCGAAGCCAATGTCGGTCAAGAACAAAAAAACACAAGTGACCCAGAATTCAATTCGGAAGGACATAATTGTGAGTGGCGATGATGGTGATGACATCTCATGTGAGTGATGGCCTCGACTTTACGTCGTCATGCCGCCGTGACCGCCGTCGTGGCCTCTTTTTGCGTAGTCGCGGTGTTCATCGGAAGACGCGACGGCGCGGCTTGTGCGAACGCGGCGGTTTCCATCGCCGGGATCTTCTCTTGACGAAGCCGCTCGCGCTTGCGCTCGGTCTTAAGCGCCGAGCGGTCCGCGCGGCCAAAGTGGAGCCGCGCCTGCTCGTCCATAGCAGCCGCGAACAGCAGCATCATGGCGATGTCCACGCCGGGCGCGACCTCGAGTCTGTACTTGCCGCTGTCGACACTGTCCAGAGCGTTGAACTGTGCGATCTTGAACACGTCGCCCTCAATGCCGCGGCGGATGCCGACGACCGCGCGGCGCGCGAGCCACGAGCCGATCACGTACAGGATCGTACAGTCGCTCTCGAATTCCTCGTTCACGACCAGCTTGAGCGGGTAGAAGTACGGGTTAAACATGGTCTCGAAGCGGAACAGTTCCTCGCCGGCCGTGTTCGAGCCTCCCGGCGTGATCGTGTACTTGGCATTCGTCGGCTTCTCGTTGGCCCACGCGAGCCCCACGACGGGTACGCCGAACGCGTCCAGCAGCAGCTTGCGCTCGTGCTTGGTCTCGGGATTCCCGCCCTGCGGTGGCAGCTTGAAGAGCACTTGGCCCGTGCGCTCGTCCTTGAGCTCGACGACCGAATGGCGCGGCTTGGTCCAGAAGTTGTCCTCGAGCTCGATGGCCACGGTGCGGTCCTTGATGAAGCGCCGGTGGATCGTCGGCTCGAAGACGCGCTGCGCGAAGAGCGGCTTCTGCTTGTCGCTCGCCGAGACGTTCTGACCCATGGAGGTATGTAGATCGTCGGAAGCACGTGGGAGGATTGGGAGAATATCTGAAGTGAGCACTTCTGGAACCCCATCGTTCTCACAAGAACTGAAAACGTTCCGCGTCGTTCCCTCACCACTGGGAGGAGACCTCTGCTTTTCCCCAAACGGCACCACAGGGAGCATCAACATCGTCAGTGGCTTCTGTTTTCGCGCGATGCGGTTCGGAGGTTGGCTTTTCGTCACCCACAATTGAAGCCACGGATGATGGGCTTAATCCGTGCCTTCATGTTGATGGCTGACACGACAGCGCGGTTCTGGATCACCAAGCAGCTCTCATGCCTTGGTGGGGTAGGACACGAGCTCGCTCGCGATGCCAACGCAACGTACTGTACTAGTAGAACACGGCCATGCCTTGGGTTGTAGGTGGTGAAAAACGATCTGTCCAGCGCTCCACGGCCCAGGCACCCCAAGAAGGAGTGCTGGAGTTTCGCCCAACGGCGTTGTTAGCTTCAAGGTGACAAGAACAGAAATTGACACCGTTTCAACCAATCAAAATCTCACTTTGTGTCATTTCATCCAGTCAGAGAGAGGACGCGAAGTCCCCGCGTTGGTCTCACATCGATGCATGCCACGAGCGCAATCCTGGTGTGCTCGGGACTTTTCTCGCTCATATCATCCGCTCGAGAAAGCACGGCGGAGATCCGAGGCTTGTTTGTTGAAGTTTCGGCACAGTAATACCCTTTTTGCCGTGCGGACAAGATGGCGGCAGGTGAATATCTTCCGCCCACACGATGAGAGAACCAAGAACCAGAGGTATTTCCAATCCGGGGTACAAACTAATTGGTTTGTCCGCTCCGGGGTACACATGCTCCAAGACGGGGTACAAAACCGTAAACATCTCCAAACCGGGATAACCTTGAACGATGCACTGATTCAACAAAACAAACATATTTCCAGAATATTCGCAGAATAGTCTAGAATGTTCCATTTGTCTCATATTTGAACACTCAAAAACCAGAATCCCCCCAAATGTCACATATATACTAAGAAATACCAATAACCGACCGGAAGTGATCTCAGTTCTGAATTTGCGCCCGACTGCACACATCCCAATCCTCGCTCTAACTCCTTCGGAAAACACATCGCAAGTAGGCCAACAAATGGCAGTCTCTTCTTCACTGTGGGCCTGATGGCAACGGACGCATGACTCACTGCTCGTTTCGTCCTCTTGGTTTTTGAGGGGCAGCAGGTAATTGTACAGGTGGGCAACAGCTTCATGATCGTTCACATGGTCACCAAAGGTCGGTATACCTTCCTTTCGGCGTTTGATCTCATCGGCCTTGCGTATCTTCTCAGCAAGTCGATTTGCTTTGGCTTCCGCAACTGATGTTAACACTGGAAATTGATCTTCCACGAACACAACAGTGTGGCTGTAGACAGGGGTCAGTGTCGCACAGCCAACAGATTGAATCCTCTGCGATTAGTCGGATAACCAACGAACATGGTCTTTCGTGCTCGCGCTTCGAGTTTCTTTCGCTCGTCCTTGTCGATGAACACGTACGCGAGACATCCAAAGACTCGTAGATGTCGTAAAGGTGGATCTTCACCGCGCCACAGCTTGTAGGGACAGAGCATACCGATGGCTTTCGCTGGTAGTAGATTCAAACAGTATGCGCAAGTCAGTGCTGCCTCTGCCCACAGCTGAGTCGGTATATCTCCATGAAACAACACACAGCGGATCCGCTCGGCCAACGTTCGATTCATCCTCTCGGCGATACCGTTGTGCTCGGTGTGCTAGATCGTGAGCGTACACTTCATGCCAAGCTCCGCTTCGCAAATCTTATTCAAGGCAATATACTCTTGTGCGTTGTCCATGTTGAGGCTCTTCATTCTGACCCCTTTCTGCAGCTCAATGTTCTTGTAGTACTGTCTGAAGATCTCGTAGAGCTCTGAGCGTTCCTTGAGCACAAACAGGCTCACAAAGCGGCTGGCTTCATCAACAAAGAGGCAAAAATACCGACAGCCCGAGTACGATGGAATCGCATAAGGACCCAATATATCCGCGTGTGCTTTCTCGCCAACTTGCCACTGCTTCTTGTTTTCGATTCGTTTCTTGAATGGCTTCCGCGTCAGTTTTGCTTTGATGCACGGAACACACTCTTTGCGCTCAGGAGCCTTGACTCCAGTCAGACCAAGTTGTTTCATTGCACTTCGTAGAGCTGCTTCAAATGAGTTCTTTCCCGGATGGCATGATCTCCTATGCCAGATACGCATCGCTTCACAGTCCACACGAGTTCTCTCTGTCGTAGTTGCACAGATTTCTGTTGGTTGAGTGTGGATCGTGCGAAGTCTCAGCTTGAACAGTTTGGACATCCCGTCCGATGATACACAGACCTTGCCACGTTGACACAAAACCGTCATGTACACCGAAACATCGATATGCACCGCCACATGATCTTGTCCTTCTTCACCCGCCTGTTGACGAGCAGAGAACAGATTGAATTGCAGTTGTGGCACGTAGTACACCTCTCGAAGCCACACGCGTTGTTCACCGTGATCTGTCTCGATTGATACTTCTTTGTCGCCAACACCTATAACGTGCAGCTCGTAGTCACCTCCGACTCAAACCGCAGTAGAGATAGATCGGTAGTTGACGAGACCCTCCTTGCTGTACGTCATGTGACGTGTTGCACCGGAATCTACGACCCACATGTCCTTCTCCGTCTTCTCCCGGTAGCAGCGCACGTCCATGGCCATCAGAGCTGATTCAAAATCCGAATGGAATGTGAGGAAGGCCTTGGCTTTGGTCGTCATCGTTCTTCTGCTTCTTCGTGAAGTTGTTGTAGTTGTTGTTATCGGCGCTTCTTTTCTTGTCTCGGCGCGTGGGACCGCGGTCGTCGTCTGTGCGATCCTTCTTGTTGCGGCACGGTAGAGGATGTCTCCACCCATGTCTCACTTTCTCGAAGTAGAACTTGCAGTCACATTGGTAATGGTTGTGCAAATGGCAGTGACGACACTGGTCCTCTGGTCGTGCCTGTCGTCGCTCACCACTCTGTCTTGGTCTGGGCATCACCAACGCAGACTCTGTACGTTTCTCTTCTTCTGTGTGCTCCTCAAGCTGCTCTCGCCTCTCAATTTCAATGTAGCTTGACTCCAGTAGTTCCACCAGCTTGTCCAACTCGAGATCCGTTCCTTCGGCAAGCGAGTGTACCAAATACGGTCGCAGGATGCTCTCAAACGTGTCATTTAGAACCGTCACGAGAATGTACGGCTTGAGTGAGTCCTGCAGCGGGAGCCCCATGTTCTCGAGCTTCGTGAATCCTTCCTTGAGCTGCTCGATGAACATGAGCAGTTTGGTGCCTTTCTTGTACTTCATCTCCATCACCGAACGCAGTTGATGCACCAACGTGAGCTTAGTCGCACCGACAAAGATCTTGCGCAGCCGTGTGAGAACTCCGAATGGCGTTGCTTCGTTTTGGACCATCTTGAAGATCTCAGGGGAGAGAGACTTCTCAATCTTCCAGCGAGCCTGCTTCCGGCGCTGCACGTACTTGTCATGCGCATCCTTGTCTTTGCTCGGTCGGGCACGACCTCCGCTTTGGCACAGAAATCATCCCAGTGGTCCTTTGCATCGAGCTTCAACTTGTTGCGCTCGTACCACAAATTGAAGTCGCTGTTCTTTTCCGTCAGTGAAGGCACTGCGAGCTCACGCTTAGCTGGTTTGTTGTCTTCCATGGTGTTTCGCCTCGCCGATACCCGTCTACCGCAAGCGCCAAGTCCTCTCGCGAGCACTTGGGCTCATAACCTGTTGCGGAGAAGGGGGTAAAAGGTCGAAAGTATTTAGGTTACGTTCCTGTCTCTGAAGTTACACAACAGTGCCGTGCGAAGCCCGGTGAAGCTCTGGATCTATCTGGGTGGACGTGGAAGGAGGAACGTAGAAAACGTTTGGTCAAAATAAAAGTACAGAATTACCCAATGACAAAAACAGAAAGATGTGTTGGTGTGGTGCCTATGGGGAGTGTTGTGGGGTGTGAAGGTGGATGCGTACGACACCTGGTAGTTGCGAAGCGTCGCCGGGTCGGTGTTGCGGTGTGCGGTGGGGCTCAGCAGTGTTGGCGGGTGAGGTTGTGGATGGCTGTGGCGTAGGGGAGCGTGGTAG
>JAADWV010000750.1:0-14293 GCA_023336295.1 Pythium folliculosum
GGCGCGAGCTTGGTGAGCTCCGACTGCGGGCAGAACTGCGGGTACGTGGCGTATCCGTTGACGGCGGTGGCGGCGATGGCGGCGAGGACGATGGTGGTCTTGAACATGGTGTTGGTGCTGGAGGGCTGGCTTGGCCTGGAGGCTTGGGTGGCTGCTTGTGCGGAAGCTGGGAGATTCCAGAATGAGAATGGAGCCTCGGGCGATTTGAGCCGACCGGACATGCTGCTTCTGCTCCCCTCCATGGATCCCAAGGAGCACAAGGTGGGCGGCCTTGGAGCGCAGACGCTGACATGGGCATTCGTTCTCCCTGTTGCCACCAGCCCGGCATCGATCAGGCAGTCGGCGCCTAACCAGCTAGATCTCGAGCCTGGCTCCATTGTCCCGGCGATTTAGCTGCCGTCAGTGCTCAAGATCCGCTGCCTCGCCGCTTGCCGATGCATTGAGTTGGTGTTGCTCGGCGTCTCTCTTGCCTTAGTGCAGTTAAAGTTTCATGCGCGACGATGGCGTGACGTTCCCATCGCGATGGACGCGTGAATCCATCGTGCGTTCCGGATCCCCTCGTCGTGGACGAGACATCTGACCATCTTTCTAGAACGCGAAAGAATCTAGTAAGATCCCCCCAACAAACTCCAACGCCGATGAACAGCGGTTGTGCCGCCACAGGTGCAGCGGGCTGAGCGTTCGGTTTGCTTTGATGCGGAGGATCCGTCCAGCGTGCTACGCGCTGGAAATGGTGAATGCTGCGCAGTAATAGTGCGCGTCCGCACGCGAACGTATCCGAGGATGGCGTGACGGTCGGTGATGTGGTGACTCTCGGTCAGTGTCACTGGTTCGTCTTAGGTGCGTATTCGGGTGCGTACTTAAAGGGAAACTGGTCATTACCCAACCACCCACCACCCAGAGATTGGGTGAGTGTCATTCACCCAGACCAAACAGTCCATTTGTGAAACGGGTCAGATGTTCAACCCGGCCCGTGACAGGTTGGGCAAAATTGAACCCATTTGGGTTTCAGCAACCTGTTACGCAGAGTGTTCGTCCCTTGGCTCCCTGGCATCCGATCGCCAGATTCGAGATTGATCTCCACTAGAGCAGAACCAAAGTACGAATCGTTCTGTCGTGGAACGCTCTACAGAACAGAACAGAGAAAGAAGGCAGATGTGATGGATGGCATCTCCTCACTCACCCTCTCTCTGTCGTTTTCCCGGCACTCTCTGACAGCACCGCGTTGTCTGTTGTGTGTGCGCGGCCCATCACTCACGCCTGACGCTTGGATCACGAGCGTGCCTGTGTGGTCCACTTCATTCTCTGGAAGAGCCAAGCACCAGCTTTCAGCCAATCATATGGTTCCCCTAGTCGCTTCTAGTTTTACCACCTATGAATTAGTGTCCGAATTAGCGCTATTTCGTGCTCTGGGGGTTTCCCCCCGCCTGCCTGGCCCCACCCCTCCCCTCCTCCCCCCTTCGTAGAGCTCCACACCGCCCGCCCAAAGACGCCCCCTAAATACTAGGCCGCCGCGCTGGAAGCGAAGGAAGGGAGGAAGACCCCCACGTGTGCGTGAGCGGACCGGACGCACGACTCTCTAGGAGGAGACGCCTGGACCAGCGGAGAACCGAGCGGAGAGGAGCGGAGAGCAGAGGAGGAGCGGAGATCTCCGTCCGCCATGAGCAAGCAAGCCAAGCAGAAGCAGTTCTGGTCGCCGTCCGAGGTCGCCGAGCTCACGGCCGCCGCGGTGGCCGCGCTGCCGGCGAGCATCTCGGCGACCATGGCCGCCAAGAAAGGAGGAGCCGGAGGAGCGGACGCCGTCGTGGCCGCGGCCAACGTCAACAGCACGACCACGCTGCGCAAGGAGAACGGCGACATTGTGCACACGCACCAGTCGACGCACCGCGGCAGCAACGCGACGCTCGTGACGTCGACGACCACGACGATCCACCACCACCACCACCTACACCCGCTGGGCGCGATGATGGGCATGGCTGCCAAGGGCGCCGGGCTGCCGCCGCCCGCGGGCGCGTCCACGACCACGACCACCACGGTCGCGTCCATGGGCCACGCGCACCACGGCCACAGCCACGGCCACCACGGCCACAGCCACCACGGCCACAGCCACCACAGCCACCTCGCGCCGCCGCTGTCGAGCGCCGCGCTGGCTGCGCCGCTGGACGCCGCCAGCGCCAGCATCGTCGCGAGCGCGAGCTTCCAGGGCGATCTCCAGAAGATCGACCTGGGCCTCAACTCGGAGGACGCCGACGTGCAGCTCGAGGCCGCCAAGAAGCTGCGCGTGCTGCTCTCGTCCGAGCGCGATCTGTTGATCCGACAGGTGCCGTGCAGGACGCTTTACAGTTTCTGTGTGGGGAGTCGGAGGAACTGACCGAGCGTGTGGTGTCTTGTTTGTTTTGTGTGGCGATCCGTGGAACTCGATAGATGCTGGAGAAGAACTGGACGCCGAGACTCATTAAGTGGCTCCGGCTGCGCGACCGACCGACGCTCCAAGTGGAGGCGCTGTGGGCGCTTACCAACATTGCTGCCGGTGCGACCGACAACACGTCGGTGCTGCTCCAGAACGGCGTGATCCCGACGCTCGTGTCACTACTGGATTCGTCCAACGAAGAGGTACAAAGTCACAGCTGCATCTGTAGTGCCCATGTTGAAAAGGCTGTGGTTCTCAACGATGCCAAATGGGTGTGCTACGCGATAGGTCTTGGAGCAAGCCGTGTGGGTGCTTGGTAATCTTGCCGGGGAAGGATCGGCAACACGCGATCTCGTGCTCAACGCCGGTGCACTCATCCCCCTCGTGAACCAGCTCAAGAAGACCTCGTGGGAGCGGCTCTCGCTCTTGCGTATCCTGACGTGGACGCTGAGCAACCTGTGCGATGGCCAGCCACGACCGGTGTTTGACATCTCGATCATTCTCCCGTATCTTGCGAAGGTGTGTGCTTGTACCACTGGTATGTGGTGCATTCGCTGGAAATTGACTCACAGAAACTCTCGTCCTCGCGATCGTAGATGCTGGAGAGCACTGATACCGAGATTCTGAGCCACGTGTGCTGGGCGTTCTCGCATTTGTGCGATGGCCCGAGCTCGCACATTCAGGCCGTCGTTGACTCGGAGGTGTGCTTCCGCCTCGTGGAGCTGCTCAGCCACTCGTCGTGGCGCGTAACCAAGCCGGCACTGCGTGCGATCGGCAACATTGTCTGTGCGGAGGATGACCACGACTACACGCAGCACATCATTGAATGCGGCGCAGTGCCGTCCCTACGGAGACTCATTGCCCACTCGAACCGCGAGATCCAGAAGGAGGCCTGCTGGACGTTGTCAAACATCGCTGCGGGCACGGTCGACCAGATCCAGCACGTGTTGGACTCGGGCTGCATCCCATCGCTGATGGGCTTGGCGTCGTCGGATACGACCGATGCCGAGGTCAAGAGCGAGGCGTGCTGGGTCGTGCTCAATGCGACGTCGTGTGGCTCAGACAGTCAGATCGAGTACTTGGTGAACGAAGGATGCATCCAGATATTAGGGAATCTGCTCGAGGAGACCAGCATGGTGATGATGGCGTTGGAAGGGCTGGAGAGGATCTTGCAAGTCGGCGAAATGGAGGCAAAACGGACAGATTCGCCAAATCCATATGCACGGCTCATGGCGTCCGCGAACATAGAAACACTGGTATCTCACAAGTCGGCGACCGTGGCGAAGCGAGCATCGCGTATTTGGCAGCAGCATTTCGTGACGTGTGCGATTTGTCTCGGCCCCTTCTCGAAGCACTCGAACGACACGTTCTTCTGTGACGAGTGCAAGTGCAACGTCTGCAAGAATTGTGACTGCACGGTGTTCCACCTCAAGTACCAGGAGAGCCTGTGGAAGGAGGAGACCGAGAAGGAGACCAACGAAAAGCAGGCCAAGCAGGCGTCCAAGCGCAACAAGCGTCAGAAGAAGCGTCAGCGCACGAAGGAGCGCAAGGCCGCGCAACAAAAAGTCCAGCCTCAACAGAAGGGCAACGGCAACAACAACAGCAAGAACGGACGCGACAAGAAGGGTAGCAACACGGGCAACTCTTCGTCCTCGTCGTCGGACGAGGACGGCAGCGATAAGGCACGTAGTGAGCGGCTGACGTCACGGGATGAAGACAATGAGTCGGACGAGTCGGACGAAGAGGAAGATGCTGACGGCCGTGCGAGTGGCAGCACCAACCCGGCGGACCCCGAGCACTTCGGTCTGGACGCTCTGGACGAGATGGTGAACTCGAATGACAAGCTTGTGTCGTACCTGCTCGAGACAGGTTCTATCATGGCGCTCGCGGAACGTCTTGACCTCGAGGACGACAGCCTGTGGACTGTGGCCGAGAAGGACCGCACTGCTATTCATGCGTAAAACGCCGTACCGGTCAGATCTCCTTTGCCCTGGCGGCTTCAGCGCCATGACAGCAACGCGAGCCAACTCGTCTAGAATTATCGCGGTCGTTTGGTGTTGCGGTTGTGTTGGTGCTGTCCACCACTTTGGACATACGAGCGTCGCCGGCGGAATGTTGCGAGCAGGACGTATTTGCATGGGATCGCATTGGATGTACGAAGAAGATCTTGCAGTTCATACATGAAGAAAGCGGGAAGCGCCACACGCGAGGGACACACGATATGTTGATGAATGAAATGAAGATCTCTCTTACCAGAATCATGTGCTTGTTGCGTCACATGACTCAATAGAACACCTTGTTGATGCCTCCCTATTGAAGGACGGAGGATCGATGTCGTTCTCGGTCAACCGCCGGCACCGCACGGAACGCTTGGAGAAAAAGGTTCGTGTGAGTCTAGAGAGGGCACACACAGAAGCAACGGGACGGTGCACAAACGATCTTGAAGCTCAGCTTCTTCCATTTCTTAGGGGCCACACAGCCAAATGCAACTTTCCCGGAATGGAGTTTTCCTCGCCGTGGGGAGGGGATGCTGTTGGCGACGAATAGAGCAAGTAGAAGCGGGTCGCAGTGGCCGCGTCATGTCGGTCGCTTCACCGGAGCTAGGAAGAGAGAACGGTCCACACCGCCGGAGACAGTGGACGAGTGCACACAATGGGGGATTTTGGTGTTGATGGTGCCAAACGCGCCAAAAAAGACCAGGCGCGCTTGGTGTGAGTTCCTGTTCTTCTTCTTCGCTTCGATTAACCCGCCATACTTTCTACTGTCACAGCGCCACCCCGAGGGGGAGACTCCACGTGGTAAGACTTGGACTCGCCGAGGGCTTAGTCGGTCTTCTTGCGGTACTGGCAACCGTCCGTGAGGCGGGCCTTACCGCCCGTGGGCTGGCAGAGCATGACCGAGCACGAGCCGCAGAGCACGACCGTCTGCGCGTGGCTGAAGACCGTGGTGCTGTAGAGTGGAGAAGAAAGAGGTCCTTTGTGAGCACAGTACTATCACGATGGGGCTAAAAGCGGGTGTGGAGACGTACATGTTGAAGCAGCCCGGGCACTTCACGTCCATGAAGTACGAGTTCGGCGACTGAACCAGGCGCTTGAGCTTGTGCTGCTTGGCTTCCTCCGAAGCGGACGGGTGGAGAAGGTCACGAGGCTGCACACGGAGGGGCATTTCGTTAGATAACCCAATCCATCACTCACACCACGAAGGTTGGGGAACAGGGGGGACATGGTCGAGCGAGGGAGACGCGCGAGTAGCCTAGAGCCGTCGCGCTACTGTTTGTCGCAAGCGCGCATTTCGCTGTGTTGATCGGGTATGTCGGATTGATACGGCATAGTTGTGATGGGCATCACCAGGCGTTCGGGTGCATGCTCCGACAGTATCCGATTCTCGCAATGGCCACGCAAAGTCGTTGCTGCGACTAACCACCGTCACCGCAATTTAGACCCGAAGACACCTCGTCGCTCCACGTAGGCCGCCATCTCGCCCAATGTCGTGCTGCCGATGGGTTGACCGCTCGAGGGAAACCCCTTCCGCTTGGTGGCCCCTAACTCGCGTTCTACGCGGCCCACACGCGCGCGAACACCACGGATAGATGCCTCACACGCGAGGTTCTATACGCTGGTCGGTCGCGCTCCCGTCACCATGTTCCCCCCTGTCGCCCGGACGCGCATTTACGTACCATGGTTTCTGGTTGGCGATTCCGAGATCCACAGGAAGAAGTCGAGTGATTTTAGACACAACGCCAAGGCCGCTGTTCCCTGCCAAAGTTCTATTGAATGGTGGAGGAACTCCGAGCGGCTCCACGCGGGCCGGCCCGTCTTCGAAACCACCCGTTTCGACCCGCCAAATGGCGGCCCGTTTCGAGAGAGTGACCTAGTGACACACACGTGGTCCACACAAATCTCACTAAGTTCGGAATACGAACTTAGTGGCTCCAATTAGCCCTCCCCTCCTATCGCGGCTCTCGGAAACGTGAATGACCCACGCGCCACCACCATGAAAATCCGGCTCGGGTTCGCGGACGACGACGACGACCACGAGTCACCCAGCGTCTCGGAGCGCGCGCCGTGGGGATCTGATGACGCGCGTGTCGCGCCCTATCCGTTTGACGCGCGTTTTGGCCCACGCGGGAAGCCGCGGCTGCGCGCGCCGAGCGACGACGAGACCAGCGACTCGAGCGACGTGGGCAGCGACTTTGGCGACGCGCTCGACGACGACGCGCGCGGCCGCGGCGCGCTCGGGCTCTTCCACACGGCTGAGGCCGTGCCAACGCTGTCGGCCGTGTCCAGACAAGGTACGTTTTCCTCTGTGGTCAGATTTATGAGGAAGTTTGCGGGGATTGAGTTCGCATTGTATGGGAACTGGCTATGGTAGATTTGCTGCGCCGAGTCGAGAAGTCGTGCGAGAAGCGCGCGCTGGACGCCGTGACCTCGTCAATTGCGTATCTGTCGCTGTGTGGGACCCTTAAGAGCGCGCACGCCGACGCGGAGCGCCAGCTTGACACGCTGTCGGGCCGGGACGACGACGGCTCACTCGCCTCGCTCTTCCACCGCGTAAGACCGACTGCGATTAGATTGCCGTCTCGCCATAGCTCTACGTGAACGTTGATGGGCTATTGTTGTGCATACCTGTATTAGCATGTCGAGCAAGAAACGCGCGCGAAGAAACAGCTTGAGCAGGTGGGTTCGCCCGTCAATGAGTGGAGAGCAGGGGCGTTCAGGAGGACCATAGCAAGAGTGCTAACGCGCTCGTTTGATCAATCCTATAGCTCCATCAAAGTGAGCGGAAGGCATTCGAGCAGGTTGAATACATGCTCGCGAAGTACCAGAAAGAACAGGAAGAGCTCACACGAGCAGAGCGCGAGGAGCTGGAGCGAGAAGAAGAGGCACGACGGAAAGCCGAGGAGGCGCGACGCGAACAACAGGTACGATTGGACGGGTGTGCCATTCCTCAAGCCGGTCGGGTATACTGATTTGCCCAATATATGCCACTTGATAGCGGCGGAAAGAAGAAGCAGCGAGTGCTGCCTCGGCTGAGCGCCGAGCGAAAGAAGAGCAAGAGCGCAAACAGAGAGAGGACGCCGACCGCGTGGCCGCGGAGCGTGAAGAGAAGAAGAAGCTCGACGATGAGCAGCAAAAGAAGCAAGCGGAGGCCAGAAGTGCGGCCCAAAAACTTGCGAGCGAGTACGTTGTGGCAGGGCGCGAGCGCATCGCACGGCTCGAAGCCATCCAGGCCATCAGCAAGGAGATTTCAGATATGACTGATGCAGCAACCAAGCGAATGCGTGTTGACATCAAGAAGCAGGTGCGCACTTTTGGCACGCCGACGGGGTCGTGATGGGGATAAGTGTTCTAACTTACGTTTTTGTACAGGCTGGCGCGTGCAACCAGATCTCAGCGGCACCATCATCCATCAAATCGGTTGTCGACAAAATCCATTCTCTCCTCACTGTATGCCTCTTTACTATTGAGATCTGAAGGTACAATGTCGCCATTCTCACTCATTATCTGACTGTCTAGACCGCCCGGAACTACAATGAGAAGGTCTTCAAGTTTGCGTTGGACCTTGTCGCTGGTAACTTGGCTCAGCAAGCGCGCGTTATCCTCGACTACAAGTACGTTTGGAACAAACTACCGGGATCAATGACGGTGATTATGGGCTTTCTTTGGTTGACGGCTTGCTATGTATGTCTATGTTCTGAAGGGCGTGCTATCCGCTGGCGCACGTGATCATCATGTCGTGTGTGCGGACGCCAGAACTCACCGACGTCATGCTCGGCTACTTCCATCAAATGTGTTTGTACACGATCCCGCAGTTCCTCAAAAAGACCCAGTCGCAGTCGGTTCGTGAGTATCAGCTCTCAATTGGATTCGAAGTGGCCGTGGGGAAGGAGGGTGGCAATTCTCAGAACGAACCCGAGCTAGAGCACGTTACCGAGTACTCCAAGCGGATGACCATGATCTCAGCCGTGCTGGCTGCCACGATGCAGACCATGCCATGGGACGGGAGCCCACAGCCAGTGGGCCTCCGCATCGGTGATTGCTGGACGTGGCTTGCTCGCCTTGCCAATGATGAGCCCGATCTCCTGACAGGATCGCTGCTACTCACTATCCTCGAAGTAGCGGGCTATGAGCTGTGGCGGACGTACAAGAAGCAGTTTCACAAGTTGCTTGTGCTTACCGCTCGCCAGATCGCTCCTCGTCTCAGCAAGAACGCGCGCACAGGTGCCGCTAACGCCGCCGGTCAGCTGGAGATGTTCATCACCGAGTATGAGCAGCGCGGCTGCCAGATGATTGAGCCGCCAGCGCGCAAGCTCGAAGAGTCGAAGATCTCGGAAGTGGATGAGGACAAGACAGACGGCGACAAGGGCGGCTACGGAGGAGGCTACGGTGGCGGCGGTGGTGGCTACGGCGGTGGTGGTGGCGGACGTGGGTATGGTGGAGGTCGCGGTGGAGGCCGTGGCCGTGGACGCGGCCGCTACTAATCACAAGGAAGTAGAAGCAGACTGCGTGCGATCCTAATTAATCGAGAAGCGACAAGATGAATGGAACGACTCTGCGGTTGGTTTGAAACAGTGATGCGTTTATATTCACGTACGAGTACGCTAGAGGAGTATGTAGTATGGAGAGCGAGTGGGCTTCACTCAAGAGGAGGCCTCACCGGGTGACCCACTTTCGCAAACGGTTTACTTGCGGGCACCAAGCGTGGGCATGACCGTGCCGTACTGGGTCTTCTCGTTGTACTCCCACTGGGCCGTGATGGTCTTGAGCTGCGTGTAGAAGTTGAGACCGGCCTTGCCGTAGAAGTTGATGTCGCCGCGGATCGAGCCGCGCGAGCCAGTGAACGAGAAGAACGGGAGCGGCACCGGGATCGGCACGTTGATGCCGACCTGGCCCACGTCGATCTCGTGCTGGAACTTGCGCGCGGCGGCGCCCGAGGACGTGAAGATCGACGTGCCGTTGCCGTACGGGTTCTTGTTGATGAGCTCGATGGCATCGTCGAGCGTCTCCACCGACGTGCACACGAGCACGGGGCCGAAGAGCTCCTCGACGTACGAGATGTTGTCCGTGGAGACGTCGTTGAGCACGGTCGGGCCCACGAAGTTGCCGTTCGGGTACTTGGGCACCTTTACGCCGCGGCCGTCAAGCAGCAGCTCGGCGCCCTGGTCCACGCCGGCCTGGATCAGGTTCTCGACGCGCTGCTTGGCCTCGACCGTGATGAGCGGGCCGACGTCCGTGCCCGGCTCGGTGCCGCCGTTCACCTTGAAGGTCTTGGCCTTCTCGACAATGTCGTGGACCCACTCCTTGGTCTTGCCCACGAAGACGACGACCGACAGCGCCATGCAGCGCTGGCCGGCGGCGCCGAACGCGGCACCGGCGAGCGCGTTAATGGCGTGCTCCTTGTCGCAGTCGGGCATGATCACGGCGTGGTTCTTGGCGCCGAGGTTGGCCTGGACGCGCTTGCCGTTGGCCGAGCCGCGCGCGTGAATGTACTCGCCGGCCTGGTTGCCGCCGACGAACGAGATGGCCTTGATCTCGGGCGCGTCGCAGATAAAGTTGACGGCGTCGTGCGCGCCGTGGATGATGTTGAGCACGCCGTCCGGGAGGCCGGCCTCCTTGGCGAGGCGCGCGAGGATCATCGCGGCGCCCGGGTCCTTCTCCGAGGGCTTGAGAATGTACGTGTTACCGGCGACGATACCCATGGGGAACATCCAGAGCGGGATCATGGCCGGGAAGTTGAACGGGCAGATGCCCGCGCAGACGCCGAGCGGCTGCTTGTACGAGTACGTGTCGAGCGAGTTGGCGAGGTTCTCGAGCGTCTCGCCCATCATGAGCGAGCCGGCCGAGCAGGAGTGCTCGACGACCTCGAGGCCGCGGAAGACGTCGCCCTTGGCGTCCGCGAGCGTCTTGCCCTGCTCCAGCGTGATCGAGGCCGCGAGCTCGTCCGTGTGGTCGCGGATGAGCTGCTGCAGCTTAAGCATCACGCGCACGCGGTGCTGCACGCCGACGTTGCGCCAGCTCTTGTAGGCCTCGGCGGCCACGGCCGTGGCGCGGCGCATCTCCTCGTCCGTGGACTGCGGCACCTTGTAGATCACCTCGTTCGTCGCCGGGTTCTTGAGGTCGATCCACTTGTCCGTGGTCGAGTGGACAAACTCGCCGTTGATGAAGTTGGGCACGCGCTCGGCCGTGGCGGCCGAGAAGCGGCGCGGCGCGAGCGCGCGCTGCGCCGCGAGCGGAGCGGAGGTGGCGCGGCGGAAGAGCATGGTGGAGGAGGCGGAGGCGGAGGGGAGGAGGAGGAGGAGGGGAGATTCGGGGGCGTGGGCCGGACGGTGGATGTCGACGAATGAGCAGGATCTCTTCGCCCAACGGAGACGGAGGGCTCCTCCCCGCACCGTGTTTGGGGCGGCTCAAAAGGGTTAGACGGCACTTTGCGGTTCCCCAACTTCAAGTCCAGGTGTACCACACTAGCCTCCTGTTAAGGACATATATCCGTATCCAGAGGCTATTTCACGTTCAATCCCATATATGCCACTATAGATAGATAGCGATAAAACCGGGAGGAACGTGCTATGGCCCAGGTCTCTACTAAGTACGATGACGTGGTGGACGTCGATGATGGATAAATGCAATGTGGCCCACACTAGATTCGGGTGCTGGTTTTAGTGCCCCCTGTGGCCCAGAGGGGGTACTAATACCAACGGCATGCCAACTCGCGCCATCCATCGAAATCGAATTACTCGGCGCGAAGGTCCGAGCGACCATGAGCATGCTCGCGCGCCGCGGCCGTCGCGCGCTCTCAGCGGCGCTGGCGCGTTCCAGACACCGCGACGCTATGCCGCGAACATCGGCGCATCTGCTCGCGCGATCGCGCGTCTCGACGGGTCTCTACAGCCTCCAGCAGGTGCCGGCGCGTCGGTGGTTCACAACCTCTAGCAACGACGACAATAGCTCTCTTCCAGCCGAGGCTGACGGCGCCGCGGACAGCGACGGCGACGAGGTGACTCTCCAGCCCAAGCACGAGAAGGACGCGCTGTTCCTGCGCGCGCTGCGCCTGTACTACGAGAAGGAGGGCCACTTCTTCGTGCCGACCGACTTCTCCGTGCCGGCGCCGTCCGCGGACGATCCGGCGGCCGCGGCCGCGTGGCCGCAGGACCTCTGGGGCGTGCCGCTTGGGATGCGCGTGCGCAACTTTGCGCGCGGCATCTCGAACCAGTACAAGCGCGCGATGCTCAAGAGCGTGGGCTTCCCGTACGACGACTGGAAGACGTACGTCTGGGAGGAGCAGCTGCTGCCGTCGCTGCGGCTCTTCAAGGAGACCGAGGGCCACACGTTCGTGCGGTTCCCGTACGTCGTACCGGAGAACAACCCGCGGTTCCCCAAGTGCACGTGGGGCTTCAAGCTGGGCTTCGCGGTCGCGCTGCTGCGCCAGCAGCGCGAGATCCTCACGCAGCCGCAGCTCGACCGGCTCAACGCCATGGACTTTATCTGGACCGAGAACCACTTCAAGCTCAAGATCCTCTTCCTCCCGGCGCTCAAGCAGTACCGCGAGATCTTTGGGCACACCGAAGTGCCGACCAAGTTTGTGGTTCCGGGGGGCGAGCCGGACGGGCTCTGGGACAAGAACCTCCACGGCACCAAGCTCGGGTACCTCTACGGGTGCCTCAAGACGGGCTTTTTCGACCAGGAGACGATCGACGACTGTGCCGACGAGCTCCACGCGCTCGGCGTGTTCGAGGCCGAGAGCGCCGAGCAGGCGTGGCGTAACCTAACCGTGCCGGCGCTCGCGGGGTTCTCGCAGGTCCACGGCCACACGGACATTCCGCGGGAGTTTGTCGTGCCCCACGAAGCGCCGTGGCCGCCGGTTACGCACGGCTACCGGCTCGGCTACACTATGCACTGCATCCTCAAGGAGAACATCTTTTCCGACCAGGTCGCGACCAGCAAGGCCGAGCTGCGCGCGCTCGGGTACCGCTGGGACGTGCTCTTTGGGCGCTGGTCACGGCAGCTGCTCCCCGGACTCCGCACGTACCGCGACCAGTACGGCCACTGCGACGTGCCGGCGACGTTCGTCGTGCCCAACGACGCGCCGTGGCCCGAGGAGTCCCGCAAGTACCACCTCGGGCGCCAGCTGCAGCTCGTGCGCAAGCTTGGCCGCGACTCGTCGGAAGTGGCTGACGCACTCGACGAGCTGGACGCGCTCGGGTTCAAGTTCAACGTCGTGGAGAGTGATTTCAAGGAGAAGATTTTGCCAGCGCTCCACGCGTACGCGTCGAAGCACGGCCACTGCGACGTGCCGCGCGGCTTTGTGGTACCCAGCGACGCGTCGTGGCCCGAGAAGGCCTGGGGGCTCAAGCTGGGTACGGCCGCCAGCGCCATCCGCGCGCGCAAGCAGTACCGCAAGCAAGTGGACGAGCACCGCAACGAGCTCAAGGCGCTCGGATTCTCGTGGCCCATGCCGCAGACCACCACGGGTGTGGACCGAGAGGTCGTGCAGCCGTGCATCGCGATCTACAAGGAGCTGTACGGCGAGGGCGCCATGCCCGACGCGGACTTTGTGGTCCCGGCGAACGACAACCGGTGGCCCGTCGAGGCGAGCGGCTTCAAGCTCGGCCGCTGGCTGCAAACCCACAGCCGCCGGCGCCGCATGAGTGTCGACGCGGCGATGCGGGACTCAGCGGCGGCCTCGGGTGCGGCTGCGTCCGCATCGTCCCCATCGACGCCGTCGCTCGCGGCCAAGCGGCCACTGCGCCGCTCAGAGACGCTCGAGCCGCACCTCGACCAGTACTGGAACGAAGTGCTCATGGCGTCGTTCAGGGCCTATGCCGAGCTTCACTCCTCCTGTCGCGGCATGGAAGAGAACTTTGTTGTGCCCAGCGAGGCGCCGTTCCCGCAGGTCGCCTGGGGCCTCAACCTCGGGCTGCGGGTGCGCTACATTCTGCACCACGACCGGTACGCCACCGAGGTGGACAAGTACCGCGCGGAGCTCGAGGCGCTCGGGGTCGTGGACAGCAGTGCACCCAGCTCATCGAGCGACGTTGAAGGCTGAAACAGGATACAGCCAGGAAGAGGAAAATATAGATGGAAGCCCGCACGCTCAGTTCCGAAGCGGATTCCTGCCGTCATGTCATCACTTCGTACTGCGTGCTCACAGGCACGAAAATCGCATTCAAGACGCTAGAGCTCGAACGAGGGCAGGGGTGAGCTGGTGACGTTCCTACGGCTCGGTCTGGTGAGTGGATGGATTTTGGTGATCTTTCTAGATTCTTTCGCGTGAAGAAGGACGGTCAGATGACCGTCCACTCGTCTCGTCTACCACGAAGGGATCCAAAGCACACGATGGATTCACGCGTCCATCGCCACGTGAGCGTCACGCCATCGCCTCTGAGGCACCTTCAACAGCTCGGAAACTCGAGCGATACAGTCCGCACAAGGCGTTGCGGGGTCAAAACTCACGGTACAGTACTCTGGGTGTTGCGGATCATGGGCACCGAGGGCGACTCGATCGCCGGTACGATGCTGCCGGCGTTCAAGATCAAGCTGGTTAGGCATCGACTGCCTGATCACTGTCGGCCGGGCGGGAACAAGGTGAACGAATGTGCACATCCTAACCCAGCGTCCGCTCTCCTTGTGCTCCTTAGGGTCAGGAAGGGGAGAAAGTAGCAGCAAACCCCGGCAAGCCTACAGCTCCGGCAGCTCCATTCTCATTCTGCAATCTTCCAGCTTCTCCGCAAGCAGCCACCCAAGACTCCAGGCCAAGCCAGCCCTCCAGCACCAACACCATGTTCAAGACCACCATCGTCCTCGCCGCCATCGCCGCCACCGCCGTCAACGGATACGCCACGTACCCGCAGTTCTGCCCGCAGTCGGAGCTCACCAAGCTCGCGCC
>JAADWV010000751.1:0-14274 GCA_023336295.1 Pythium folliculosum
GCCCAGCCAGTTGGCGTTCGACGGCCGCCTCTCATACGAACTCGCCGGCTCGCAGTACAACTTCACGCTGCTCAACGACCGCGCGTACGTGACGGTGGAGGACGTGGCGACGGGCAAGCTCACGCGCAACGAGTGCCTCAGCCCGGACAACGTGCCGCCGGTCGCGACGTTGACGGACGCGCTGAACAACGCGCGCGTGATTGACGCCGTGAGCGGTTTCAACGTGACGTGTGCGAGCGGCAAGATGGTGGAGTTCGACTTTGCCGGCGAGCAGTTTGTTCTTTGCGCCAACCCGAACGGCGGTGCCGACGGCCCGGGCACGGTCCGGATCAGCGGCGACGATGTCACGGCGTCGCTCAAGGTGCTGAGCGACAACTCGGAGGGCGTGCCGTCGCTCACGTCGCTGGCGCCGCCCGCGGGTCTCAACCTCGCGACATGCGGTGCCATCACCACCGCGACGGGCGATGCGAGCCTCGTGACACCCGCCGGCACCGCGGCTACACGCCTCCTGCAGCGCACGCAGGACGCTCTGACCGTCGTGACCGGCGGCCGCCGCCTGGGCAAGATGGCGACCAAGGAGTGCGGCTGCACGGACGGTCTCAAGAAGTGTCTGTTCGTCCACGGTCTCGGCTACAACGCCAGCGCCACGACCGACTCGTTCAAGGAGTACTTTGGCACGATCGAGCAGCAGGCCAAGTGCTGCTCGAGCGTCAAGTTCCTCCACATCGACACGGTCGGCACGACCTGGTACGACGACAAGTCCACCGAGGCGCTGTGCACGGAGGCCGCGGCTATGGGCGGCGCCAAGGACAAGATGGCGATCGAGAACGTTGCGATCGTCGCGCACTCGATGGGCAACCTCGTCTTCCAGGCCGCGCTCATGAACAAGAAGTGCGGTCTCGCCCAGTCCTCCAAGTACATCGCGCTCAACGGCCCGATGTACGGCTCGGCCAGCGCCGCGAGTGCCGTGTCGATCATCAGCGCGCTGCCCAAGGCCGTCGTCACCCGCCTGTGCACCAACTCGCCCAACACGGTGATCGACGACCCGATCGTCAATGCGCTCCTGTACTTTGGCCTGTGCCCGACGCGCGTGTCGATCAGTTCGATTGTGTTTAAGGGCTCCAAGCCGTCCACGCCCGAGCTCGACGCACTGCTCACGGCTGCCGGCGACCAGTTCGCCAAGTCGGTCTCCTCGAGCCTGTGCGGCGTGAGCCCGACGGGCCTCGGCACCTCAGACTCAATCCAGCTCTCGATCCTCGGCAAGGTCTCGGGCCACGCGTCCAGCGAGAACGACGGCCAGGTGGACTTTGCGTCCTGCCGCGCGACCATCGACAAGAGCAAGTACACGACGTCCTGGGACGGCGGCAAGTTCTACAAGGCCAGCATCAACCACTTGGACGGCACGTTCCGCAACGGCGACGGCTGGTGGGGCGAGGACCGCAAGCCCATCAAGTGGTTCAACTGCCAGTTCTAGAAAGCTGTCAGCGTATCCACGGTCTCTCCTAACTACACACTCTAAAAAGTAGTAAACTTCTGTCAGTTAAACATCCAATTTGTGCCAATGGCCTTCCGCACCCTTTCGCGGCCGGTCGCCCATTTCCGATCTTTTGTGCCCAGGAGCGTCATGGCGGACAAGAAGAGCGAGTACGGCGGCGACGACGACGCCGGCGAGAATGAGCCGCAGGTCAACGACGGCGACGAGCCCTGCGCGGTCGGCGACACGAACGTGCGCATCTTCTTGCGCGTCAAGCCCTCGCGCAAGGCCTCGGGCTTCTTCTCGTGGGACGAGGACGCGTCCGAGATGAAGTACGACATCCCCAAGGACGTGGCCGCCGGGCTCATCAACAACTCGCGCACGAGCTACAAGTTCCGCTTCGACTCGGTCATCGGCATGGAGGCCAAGCAGGACGAGGTCTTTGATCGCGTGGGCCGGCCCTGCGTGCTCAACGCGCTCAACGGCTTCAACTCGACCGTGTTCGCGTACGGCCAGACGGGCTCGGGCAAGACCTTCACGATCACGGGCGGTGCCGAGCGGTACGAGGACCGCGGGCTCATCCCGCGAGCGCTGTCCATGATCTTCGAGGAGATAAAGACCAACCCGAGCCGCCAGATCCTCGTGCACGTGAGCTACCTCGAGATCTACAACAACCAAGGCTACGACTTGCTGGACCCGAACCACGAGTCCACCAAGAGCCTCGAGGACTTGCCCAAGGTTTCGATGCTCGAGGATGAGGACGGCAACTGCCACCTGCGCAACATGTCGATGCACCTCGTGCACACCGAGGAGGACGCGCTCAACTTGCTGTTCCTCGGGGACACGAACCGCGCCGTGAGCGAGACGGCCATGAACTTGACCTCGTCGCGCTCGCACTGCATCTTCACGGTCGCGCTCGGGAGCCGGCGCGCCGGCAGCGAGGTCGTGCTGCGCTCCAAGCTCCACATGGTGGACCTCGCCGGCTCGGAGCGCGCGCACAAGACCGGCGCCAAGGGCCAGGTGCTGCGCGAGGCCACGTATATTAACACGAGCCTCCACTACCTCGAGATGGTGATCGTCGCGCTCCACGAGAAGAACACCAAGGGCCGCACGCACATCCCGTACCGCAACTCGATGCTCACGTCCATGCTGCGCGACTCGCTCGGCGGCAACTGCAAGACCGTGATGATCGCGACCGTGAGCCCGGAGAAAGACCAGACCGACGTGTGTTCTGATCGATGAGATGAGAAGAGTTGTGCGCGTTGTGGGCTTGACTAACGCGTTGTGTGGCGAGTAGGAGTCTGTGTCGACGTGTCGCTTTGCGCAGCGCGTGGCCCGCGTGCGCAACGACGCACGGCTGAACGAGGAGGTGGACCCGCAGGTCATCATCCGCCAGCTCAAGGCCCAGGTGGCGTCGCTCACCGAGGAGCTGGCGATTGCGCGTGGCGACGTGGTGCGTGTTCAGATCCCAAGGCTTGGAGCGTGTTTGTGTGTCTAACAGCTCATTGTGTCGGGCTGGCTAGAAAGAGGGCGACGAGCTCAAAGACTACGAGATGGAGAAGCTCGCGCAGCGCGTCAAGGCGTTCGTGGACGACCGAGAGCCCACGGCGCACCTCAACATGGGCGAGTTCACCTACACCAAGATGAAGGCGTGCTTCGGGATCCTCAAAACCATGGCGCTGAACGGCGGTGGCAGTACCGGAGCGACGGTCTCCAGTAGCAGTGTCCGAAAACCTGGAGGAGGCGGGGCGGGAAATAACCAGGAACTCGAGCAGCGCATTGCCGAGCTCGAGCAGCTCGTGCTACAGCGTGACAACGAGATCGCGATCATGGTCAAGATGATCCGCAGCCAGAAAGGTGAGATTCCTGAGTCGCTACTGCTGCGGCAGATGCAACAGGCGTCTCTAGAAGGCAACAACAACCAGGCCGAAGCAACTGGACAGCAACCCAAGCTCAACAGGAAAGCAGCGGCAGCGACGCCGCCCCCACCGCCGGAAAATACGTTCATGGCGACGTTCAAAGTCGACCCGGCCGTTCTGGAGGACCCAAACAAGGCGTTTGAGGCGTTTAAGACGCAGTACCCGAAGAACGATGCGATCCGCGCCAACAAACTGCTGCTCAAGCAGAAGTACGACGCCGCCAAGGAGCTCGCGAACGTCGTAAACGACGCGCGCCACCAGATCAAGCACCTGACGCTCCAAGTGGACAAACTCCACAAGCAGCAAGCGATCTCCGACGAAGGCCTGATGGCCGCTCCGAGCAGCGAAGAGAAAGCCAGCGACACCGCGGCGAATGAGGAGAACAAGCTCAAAGAGCAGATTGAGACGCACAAGCTGGTGTACAAGAAGGGCTTCCACGACCTCAGCGAGCTCAAGAAGGAGATCCAGCACATCCAGAAGATGCTCGAGATGAGCCGCATCAAGCTCCAGAAGGACTTTGACTTGTGGTACCAGCACCAAGGAAAGGGCCCGCTCGCGATCGCCGAGTCGCTGCTCGCAAACAAGGCCGAGGCCAAGGCGCCGTCGGAAGTTGCGCCGCTGAGCGACTCGAAGTACGCGGCAGCACCGGCCAAGTCGAGTGCAAAAGGTGTCAACGACAACCAGGCCGCAGAGACCAAGAAACCGGCACTCGCACCCACGAAATCGGCCTCGCCACCTCGGCCAGAGCGGTCGCCGACATCCTCCTCGTCGCGTCTGCAGTCGCAGTCGTTGCGGACTTCGCTGGACAAGTCCCAATCGAGCGAGTTCAAAAAGCCCACGACGCCACGCACGAGCGTGAGCAGCAGCGCGATGAGCACAACTGGAGGAAGCGTGAGGTACGTTGTACATTCCTGTCGATGCAAAATTTTGGGCGTGGGTGTGGCTAACGGTTCGTCGGTGTGGTTCTAGGGGCTCGGTGGAGGAAGACGTCTCTGGCTTCTACGAGGCGCTCGACATCCTCAAGCGGAGGAGCCAGCGCAAGTAACGGTTGTGCTTCATGAGCGAGTCGTCGGTGAGCAGCGGGGGACAGCCGCATGTGTGTTGGTCACGTATCATGCCCGAGTGAGATATAGATGGAGAACCGGAACCAGTGGCACGCGCCTCTAGGTGGAGGCCCAAACTTTGGCCCAGTGACTAGGCCCCAAACGGGGGCAGCCACGCTGGCAAAGCCGTTCCGACGGCGTGGGATGGCGTGGCATGGCAACTGTACTGTAGTGAACGCCCTGTACGTACTGTATGCTCCGCCGTTGCAGTTGGAAATGAGAGAGTGTGCTTCTCGCCTCGAGCCTCCAGTTGAGGATGTGCTCGTGCGTGCCCTGGCTTTTTGCGTCACACGCCACATACACTCTACCACCCGACAATTTCCAAAACAAGGTAGTAAGCAGCGTGTTGTTGTACAAGTAAACTAGCGGATCATTATACCACAAAATGAAACATATCTCACGGGAGCACTCTTGTATTGATACTGATCCCAAACCGGACATCCAAGGGCCTGACAGTTCCAGCACTTGGACCAGGTTCTCATGACCGGTGCGAGTACGCCGCTGTGATTGGCGCGCGCACTCTGACGTGGCCCGCGACGCCGTCTCTCACGCGACGCATTGGCGTCACCGAGATGAGGGAAACGCGCGCGCCGGTCCGCCAGTCCCTGAAGATGTGACCGCGAACGGCGGTCGGGCCTCGTCCGCGTTACTGTACGCCATCAGGTCACGGTCTCCGCAAACAAAACGAGGAAACGTCTCTGATCCCGACCGGCGGATGGACGTTGTGCCACAAACTTGTGGGCCCGCGTGAGAGGGACCGAGTCGAGCGAGCCGCCCCTTCTGGAGGTGAGGTGCCTGGTCAGTGACCACCGGTCTGGTCCGAGACGACCGGCGCTGATAGCACGTGTTGGAGACGTCATTCCCCGAATCGTCCGCCAGCCCGCGCAAGACCAAGTTCAAGACACACGACGATGTGGGGCCACTCGATGCTCGCGGCCGCGGCGCTGCTCGCGGCCTCGGCCCAGGGCGCGGCAATCGACGCGACGCCCGTGCAGCTCACGCTCGCGCAGGTGGGCGGCGCCGGGCTCTCGTTCACGGCGCAGCTGTTCCCCAAGCTCGACGCGGCCTCGGGCGCGGTCGTGGACTTTGACGCGCGCGTCACGTACAAGTTCCGCGACGACGCGTTCGACGTGACGCTGCTGGCCCGCCACGCGTACGTGCGCGTGGGCACAGGCGCGGCGAGCTGCCTGCCCAAGAGCCAGCTGCCGCCGCTCGCGGACCTGGTGGACGCGTTCCGCCACCCGACGGTCGTGGCTGGTAAGACGTGCGCGGGCGGCGCGCAGCCCATGGGCTTTGTGTTCTCGGGCGAGACGTTCGCGTTCTGCGCCAAGAGCGGCTCGGTGCCGGCGTCGGCGGGCGACGTGGCGTCCACGCTCGCGCTGCTGCGCGCCAACAGCGAGGCCACGCCGTCCCGTGCTGCGCTCACGACGTCGTCGACTCTCCGCGCGGACTGCCCCGTGGTGTACGACGCCGCAGAGCTGGCGGAGGCAGGCACGGTGCACTCGCGCGTGCTCAAGGCCGAGGCGACCGAGTGCGCGTGCAAGGACGGGCTCAAGGCGTGCCTGTTCGTGCACGGCATGGGCCTCAAGGACGACGGACCGGCGCTCGACGAGTACCCCAAGTGCTGGGGCGACATCAAAAAGCAGGCCAAGTGCTGCTCGTCCATGAAGTTCATGCAGATGGACACGACCAACAACGCCTGGTACGGCGACTACCTCTCCAAGAAGGTGTGCGACACAGCCGTGACCATGGCCGCGCCCGGCTCGAGCCCGATGGCGCTCGAGGGGCTCGCGATCGTGGGCCACTCGATGGGCAACCTCGTTGTCGCCAACGCCGAGCTCAAGGGCTTCTGCGCGCTCGGCGCGTCCTCCAAGTGGATCTCGCTCGCCGGCCCGTTCCTCGGCTCGCAGAGCGCCAACCTCGCGCTCAGTGCGTGCAGCTCGGGCAACAGCGCGGTCGTCAGCACGCTCTCGTTCTTCGGTCTGTGCCCGATCGGCGACACGATCGGCTCGCTGCCCTACATCTACACGGACAAGTCGAACGTGACCGTGAACGCGCTGTACGAGAAGGCGGGCGTGATCTACCGCCAGAAGGTCACGTCCAACCTCTGCGGAGTGAGCGCCTCCGGCCTGACGTCGGCCAAGGCGATCCGGTACGGCCTCCTGGGCTCGATCTCGGGCCACGCCACGGCCGAGAACGACGGGGCCGTCCACATCCTCAGCTGCCAGGCCGGGCTCGACGCCTCCAAGTACTCGACGACCTGGAGCGGCGGCAACTTCTACAAGGCCGACATCAACCACGGCGACAGCTCGTTCACCGAGGGTGACGGTCTCTTTGGCGACTCGCGCAAGCCCGTCAAGTGGTTCAACTGCCAGTTCTAGAGCAGCTCAAGTCCGCCACCGTTTTTGGCTTTAGGCGCCAAGAGCACCATTTTTGACACCATGAAGACGAGAAAACACGTTGCCTGGGACACGGTCTCCGCTAATGCCGGCCCAAGGCGTACGCAGATAAATCAAAGTATAAACTGAACAAGCCTATGTCATAACCGCTCGCTCGTGCCTTGTGCGGGCGCTGCTCTGCACTGTGTCGCCCCCGGAGTCCAGACTCCGTAGACGGGAGCCAAGGATCATCGCGACGATCCCAATGCTGCCTCCGTTCGCGTCCACAGGCGCAACGAGCGTGCCCTTCCGCTCGGCATCTACGGCGGCTACGTCCACAGCGTACAGTAACAGTACCAAGGGAGCGCTGCCTCCACGGAACGGGGGCTCGCCTGTCCTGGATGTTTGTGGACGGCGGCGCACCAGCAGGGACGAGCCGGATCACCAAAGTTATCCATCACCTTTGATACCCGATACTAAGACCTTCCATTCAGGACCATCTTCATCATCGGAAAGGTAACGAGAGACTGTGAGAGTTGATCTCGGCGCTAGAAATCCAGATGGAGCGGCTCCACGTTGGCCGTCTTCCACTTGCTTCGAAGTCCCAGCCGCGCCGCACCTCCCGGCCAATGCGGCTGGTAGGGCTCACTTGCTAAAATGGCTCGGAGCGAGGAAAACGCTCGCGCACCCGTTCGGCGGTGGCGGCGCGTCGCGGCGGCCACGCTGCTCGGCGCGGCCTCCGCATGCGCCGGTCTCGTCGCGACGCACCGCCACCACTTGCAGCACCACAACGAGCGCGTGCTCCAAGAGTTCGCAACCTCCACCAGCGTCCACGTGCAGCTCCGATCCAGACAGCACGCGCTGAAACTCACAGCCGTGCTGTTCCCACGCGCAGAAGCGCGCTCGCTAACATCCCCGGCGCTCGCGTTCGATGGACGGCTCACCTACACGTTGGAGGGGCACGAGTACAACTTCACGGTCGTAGACGACCGCGGGTACGCGACGGTAGAAGACACAGCAGCGAGGCGGATCGTGCGCAACGAGTGCCTTTCGCGTGGCGAAATCCCTCCGCTCCATGAGCTCGCTGACGCGCTGCGCGACGCGCGCGTCGTGGACGCGTCCGAGCGCCACGACGTGGACTGCGCCGACGGCAAGCTGGTCGAGTTCCGGTTCGCGGGCGAACCGTTTGTGTTCTGCTCTCGGGCGAGTGGCGCCATCGACACGGTCCACGGTGACGACCTCGAGGCGACGGTCGACGTGCGACGCCGAGAGGCCGCGACCCACGACGCACAGACAAATGCCGAGTCCCTTCTGCGTCGACCGGGTGCCGAGTCGCTGGACGCGTGCGGTCTGCTACACAGCGACGGCACCATCGAGAGGCCACCCACAAGCAGCGCCATCTTCACAATCGAGCGAATGCTGGGCAGCACACTGACGCAGGCACGCGACTTGGCCGCGGTGGCGACCGGGCGCCGCCGCCTCGCGGACGATGAAGACTGCGCGAGCACCTGCCAAGGCGGCAAGAAAGTGTGCCTGTTCGTGCACGGGCTGGGCAAGTCGCTGGACGCGCCCGTGGCGGACACGTACGACGACGCGTGGGGCGAGGCCGCGTGGCGCGACCTGCCGTGCTGCTCGGAGACCAAGTTTGTGCGCATGGACACGGTGAGTTACCCGTGGTACACGGCGCTGCTGGCCAACAAAGTGTGCGACGCCGCGGTCGCGCTCACGCAGAGCAAAGACCCAATGCAGCTGGAGAACATCGCGATCATCTCGCACTCGATGGGCAACCTCATCGTCGCGTCCGCGTCCGCGAAGGAGATCTGCGCGGTCGGCCCGGGCTCCAAGTGGGTCGCGCTCGCCGGCCCCATCAGCGGTAGCAAGAGCGCAAACCTGGGCACGAGCACGTGCAGCGGTGACGCGCCGCCGCTTGAGGCGCTCAACGAGACCGTGCTCGAGACGCTCACGGCCGTCCACCTGTGCCCGGCCAAGCGCGGCACGCAGTCGCTCGTGTACAAGGCCAGCGAGCAGTCGTTCAAAGAGCTGGACGTCCTGTACGAGCGCGCAATCGCCGAGTTCCGCACGCGAGTGACTGCGAGCCTGTGCGGCGTGTCCTCGGTCGGGCTGGCGTCGCTGCGGTCGGCCAAGTACGCGGCGCTCGGGCTGATCTCGCGCCACGGCTCGCCGCACGACGGCGCCGTGGAGATCGACAGCTGCGCCGCCGCGTTCGGCGTCGACGCGTACCAGAGCTCGTGGCGTGGCGGTCGCTTCTACCGCGCGAGCGTCAACCACGCGGACGCTGCGCTGCGCAACGGCGACGGGCTCTGGGGCGACGACCGCAAGCCAGTCAAGTGGCTTAACTGCCAGCTCGGCTCGGGCTGATCCCGGTTGTTAGAGAAGGAGTCGTCCGGCCACGTAGTGTATGTAGGTACCTGTTGCTGTTGACTGCATTGCAGTTTCAAGTGAATGGTTTGCCTTCTTCAGTTGAAGCCAAAGGGCAAGATTAATTTCGCTGCAGGGTCCAGCGTGGTGCGTCATCTCCAGCTGCTGGAGGATGAGGCAAATCATCGAGTATACTGAAATCAAGTCAAAACCTAGACAGGCGGTCGCCTGGGTCTGTGTTATTTGCATAGACACAGATGCAGAAACAGAGAAGGCGAAGAAGAGAGGGGAGAGATAAAGAGAAGCCACTTGGGACAAGCGCTCCCCCTTCCTTCCTTCAACAGGCCCTGGGGTTTGTTTGAACAAGCTAACAGACGCCAGCGGTTCAATCGACGGCGTTAGATCCGACTGCACCGGCTGGCGGGGCTGTGCAGCCATGTATGATGGGGGCTGCCTTATCACGTGCACACAACTCACCCTCCACCGGCTGGCCAGAGACGCCGCGGCCATGCTGATTCGCACCACACATTTCCCAAGGCACCCGGCAGCGGTGTCGCAGCGCGAATGCTCTCTCCGCGGACGCCCACGAGGGGCGCGCCTCCGATGGTGCCGCCACCGAGGCGGTGTGCGTCCAGCCGCCTCAGCCACCCCCGAGCTCGCGACGACTCCAAGCGGTGCAGTGGGGGCCCTCCGACGGCAGCAGCGCCGCCGGAAATCGGCCGCCACCGAACCTTCTCATTCTTCTTCTCGCCGGCTTCCGCCAAGGTCTTCCTCCACTCCTCTACTTCCACACCCTCACCCTCACAAGCTCTAGGGCCAACCAGCACGCTCACAAGCTCCGTTCCAACCACCATGTCGACCGAAACCTCCTCGCTTCTCCACGAAAAGTACGCTTTCGACGGCGCTCCGCACAGCCACCAGCAGAGCTGGCGCACGCACGCGCGCGAGTACCTCGCCGAATTCCTCGGCACGTTCCTGCTCGTGGTCTTCGGGCTCGGCGTCAACAACGAAGTCTCGCTCAACGGTGGCGCGCGCGGGGACTGGCTCAGCGTGAACCTCGGCTGGGGCATCGGGCTCTTCCTGGGCGCGAGCGCGTCCGCGAGCATCAGTGGCGGCCACCTCAACCCGGCCGTGACGCTCACGATGGCGTGGTTCGGCAACCTCCCGTGGACCAAGGTGCCGGGCTACATCGTCTCGCAGACCGTCGCGGCCTTCGCGGCCGCGGTCGTGGTCTTTATCCTCTACTACCCGCTCTACGACGTGATCGACCCTACGCGCACGATCGCGCAGGGCTACTACGCCACGTACCCGGCCGACCACGTCGGCAACGCCAACGCGTTCGTGACCGAGTTCTTCGGCACGGCCATGCTGCTGCTCGGCATCTTCGCCATCACGGACGCGCAGAACGCGCCGGCCACGGCCAGCAGCACGCCCGTGCAACTCATGCTGCTGCTCACCGGTCTGGGCATCTGCTTCGGCTCGAACACGGGCTACGCGCTGAACCCGGCGCGCGACTTCGGCCCGCGCCTCATGACCGCGTTCTTCGGCTGGGGCTTCCGCGTGTTCACGCTCGCGGACGGCTACTTCTGGATCCCGCTCGTCGCGCCCTGCCTCGGCGGCCTCGCGGGCGGCTACGTGTACAAGTTCTTCGTCTCCAACCTCCACCCGACCGAGAAGCGCTACGACGTGCTCTAGAGACCCAGCCCGCGTCAGTGCCCACCGAGCGCCAAGCGTTCGTGCGCTTGCTTCCCCCTTTCCACTTGTTTTCGGCAATACATAAAACGACTACACAAAGCCCAAAGCTTCGATATTTTGATGACCCTCACTCTCCAAAGTGTAGCCAATCACATCGCGGGCGAGGAGCTCACCTACAGTACTGGATCTGGAGGCCTGACGGTCTCTGGTGAAAAACGATGGAAAAAGTCGGCGAGTTCCCATGCTTGCGGTCTGCCCACGAGCGATGCAACATGGAGCCAGCACAGCACAGAGGCGCAGCCCACTGACGGTCTCCCCTTCATTCCTTCCCGACAGAGACAACCCACGAGTCACCCAATATGGCCGTCGACATCGTGGTCTTCGGCGGGACGGGCTTCACGGGGCGGCTCGTGGTCGAGTATTTGCTGCGTGACAACGAGACGAAGCCGGGCCGTTCCGGCGCGCTCACGTGGGCGATCGCGGCGCGCGACGCCGACAAGATCGATACGCTCAAGCGCGAGCTCAAGCAAAAGCTGGAGAAGCAGGGAGACGACGCGAGCATCGTGGACGCCGTGCCCGTGATTATTGCGGACGGCAAGGACCGTGACGCTGTGCTCGCGATGGTGCGCGCAGCGCGCGTTGTCGTGTCGCTCGCCGGGCCCTACGCGGTGTACAGCGCGCTGGTCGTCGAGCTCTGCGCGCAGCACGGCGTCCACTACTGCGACATCGCGGCCGAGGTGTCGTGGGCCGCGCGCAACGCCGAGGCATGGGACGAGACGGCACGCGCGAGCGGCGCGCGCCTCATCCACTGCTGCGGCTTCGAGTCGGTGCCCTCGGATCTCTTGACGTTCCTGCTCGCGGACCAAGTCGCGCGTGACACGGTCGGCACCCCAGGCGGTTTGCTCTCGCGCGTCAACTTTTTCTGGAAGGCGTCGCTTGGCGGCGCGAGCGGTGGCACGGTCATTAGCCTGCTCTCGATGCTGGACGCCATGTCGCCTGAGCAGAAGGGCACGCTGATGGCGCCATTCTTGTTCACGCCGCGCGCGTACGCCGAGCAGAAGCAGCACCTCGTGGAAGCCAACACGTCGACCAAGAAAATCCCGTTCGACCGCGAGCTGCGCGCGCGCAGCGCGTTCTTCGTTACCGGCATGATCGACCAGCAGGTCGTGCTGCGCTCCAACTACCTGTTCCAGGACCAGTACGGCGCCGCGTTCACGTACATCGAGCGCATGAGCCTCGCGAGCGTCTTGAACTGGTTCATCACGGCCGCGATGGCGACGTTCGCGGGGCTCGCGAGCTGGAAGTGGACCCGCAAACTGCTCTGGAAACTCGCGCCCAAGTCCGGCACCGGGCCGTCGCCGGCCGCGATGCAGCGTGGCTACTTCTCCGCCGAGGCCCACGCGTACAACGCCGCGGGCGAGTTGGCAGCGAAGGGAGCCGTCTCGGGCGTCGGGGACCCCGGGTATCTGATCACCAGTCGGCTGATCTCGCAGGTCGCGCTCTGTCTCGCACGCGACGAGCACGACGGTGCGCTGGATGGCGGCGGCTTCTTGACGCCGGCGACGGCCTGCGGCCACTCGCTCGTGAGGCGTCTAAACGAGAAAAAAGTCATCGACATGAGCGTCGAGAGCGTGGCCCGCAAGACAAGTCGTGACGTCCCGCCTGCGTCCAGCGCGTGACGTGCTACTAAGGAGTACACTGTAGCTTGGTTTTCCTGATCCAGGAATCCTGGAGCCTGACGACGGAACATAGTGCATTCATGGACGAGCGCAGCGTGGTGATAACGGAACAAAGGCGTTGATTATGCTCAATGGTACCAGCTACTAGTACCTTCTGACACTGCTCACGGTTAGAACTGGCACTGGAGCCACTTGACGGGCTTGCGGTCGTTGCCCCACCAGCCGTCGCCGTGGCGCATGGCGATGTCGAGGTGGTTCACGCTGGCCTTGTAGAACGCGCCGCCGCTCCACGAGGTCGAGTACGTGCTCTTGTCGATCGTGGCGCGGCACGAGTCGATGTGGACCTGGCCGTCGTTCTCGGCGCTCGGGTGCGCCGAGATGATCGACTCGAGCACCTTCTTGGCCGAGTCCGAGGAGAGCAGGCCCGAGGCGCTGACGCCGCAGACGTTCGCGCCGACGTTGGCCTTGAAGACCTCGCCCGCCTTGGTCATGAGCTCGTCGAGCGCGGGGGTCGACTTGCTCGAGCCCTTGGCCACGATCGAGCGGATCGACGTGAGCGACGAGCAGAGGCTGTTGCTCTCGAGCAGCGAGAAGATCGGGTCGTCGAGCACCGTGTTCGGGTCGTTGGCGCACCAGGCCTCGCGGGTCTTGGTGGGGAGTGCGTCCATGACCGTGACGATGTTGGTCGCGGTCTTGGTGCCGTAGATCGGGCCCGCGAGCGAGACCCACTTGGACGACTTGCCGAGCGCGCACTTGTTGTTCATGATCGCGGCCGAGAAGATGAGGTTGCCCATCGAGTGCGCCATGAGCTGCAGGTTCTCGATCGCCATCTTGTCCTTGCTCTGCGTCATCTCCACGGCCGTGTCGCACACCTTGGTCGTGAGCTTGTCCGAGTACCACGTCTCGTCGTTCGTGTCCAGGTGCACAAACTTGACCGATTCGCAGCACGGCAGCGACTTCTCGATCGTGCCAAAGTACTCGAACGAGTCGGTCGCGGCGCCCGTGTCCGGGTACCCGAAGCCGTGCACGAATAGGCACTGCTTCTTGACGCCGCCCGTGCAGCCGCACTCGGTCGAGGCCATCTTGCCCAGGCGGCGGCCGCCGGTCACCACGGTCAGCGCGTCCTGCGTGCGCTGCAGCAGGCGCGCGGCCGCATCCTTGGGCGCCACGAGGCTCGCGTCGCCCGTCGCGGTGGTGATGACACCGCACGCCGCGAGGTTGAGACCCGAGGGCGGCGCCAGCGACGTGAGCGACGGCACGCCCTCCGAGTTGTCGCTGAGGATCTTGAGCGACGCCGTCACGTCTTCGCTGCTAACGGAGACCGTGCCCGGGCCATCCTCCCCAGCACGGTCCGGGTTCGTGCACAGCACGTACGGCTCGCCGGCAAAGTCGAACTCGACCATCTTGCCGCTCGCACACGTCACGTTGAAACCGCTCACGGCGTCGATCACGCGCGCGTTGTTGAGCGCGTCCGTCAGCGTCGCCACCGGCGGCACGTTCTCCGGACTGAGGCACTCGTTGCGCGTGAGCTTGCCCGTCGCCACGTCCTCCACCGTCACGTACGCGCGGTCGTTGAGCAGCGTGAAGTTGTACTGCGAGCCGGCGAGTTCGTATGAGAGGCGGCCGTCGAACGCCAACTGGCTGGGC
>JAADWV010000752.1:0-14257 GCA_023336295.1 Pythium folliculosum
ATGCGTTGGG
This sequence comes from Pythium folliculosum, assembly GCA_023336295.1. Taxonomy (NCBI): domain Eukaryota; phylum Oomycota; class Peronosporomycetes; order Pythiales; family Pythiaceae; genus Pythium; species Pythium folliculosum. The sequence continues at coordinate 11 of JAADWV010000752.1, forward strand.
CGGCTCGCCTATGATTGAAAAGCCCTCCGCTTCTTTGTGGCCCTCCATGGAGCGCCCCACGTGCACCACGCGCCCACACAGACTGGATGAAAGGCGCCGTCCTTTTACACATCCCACACCAACACTCACGCACGTCAGCTGCGCTGAATCACACGTGCGCGAACGCGTGGGATCCCATCGCAACGAACGACTGCCATAGGTATCCACCAGCCTCTCCCCGCCCACTCGCGCAGGCAAGGCACCTCGCCCTCCAGCTCTTGGGGGACGCTGTCGACCCCGCGCGATCCACGGTCGAGCCGGAGGGTCACGCACTAGGGCAGCTGCACGAGGGCGGGACCGTCAGGCATGAGGTCAGATATCTCCTCGTCGCCTCCGCTGTGTGAGGATGTATTACCTGCCTTTGCACCATGTGCGCCAACGGACGCGATCGCCTCGGTTGCCGACCAAGCGTCACAAGTCACAGATGAACCCATCAGGATCAGACACATGTCGCAGATCGAGTGCTTTCCCTCACCTCACAGCCAGCGCCGCCGATCGTATTATTCGGTCGCAGCGCGTGGCGGGAGCTGCGTTATGAAACACCTGCAGCGCTACATATTGCTAGAAGTAGAATAGGAACGCACAGCTTCGCACCACTGGTAGAGCGTAGGAAGATAGAAAAAACAACGCGAATCTCCTTCCCTTCCCATTAGTCGTCCCTGCAGCTCCTCGACACGGGCGACACAAACTCAGTCCTACGGAGAAAGTCGCTCAACACAGACTTCTTACCACCAGACCACGCTGCTAACGCGCGGCTGTCGCGTAATTCACCACCATGGCACCATGTACGGGACCAAGTGGTTTACTTGGTCTTCTTGCAGCCCTTGCCGCCGACGAGCTTGTAGCAACTCGTACTCGGGTAGATGGACATGACGTTCACCATGATCGACCAGCAGAGCGCGAACGTCACGTAGAAGACCGTCAACGCGCCGAAGAACTTGCTCTTGCCGCCCTTGGCCTTGAGCTCCTGAGTCTGACGCTTCTGCGCCGGCAGCATCGGCAGAAAGACCAGGCTGAAGAGCTGCGAGCCGTACATGATGAGGTAGACATAGGTCACGTGCGTGCGCACGTGGTCCGAGTCCTCGGCGATGTCGTCGCTCGTGACGTCGAACGCGGCGCCGATGTTCTTGGTGATGGTCGAGGCGAACGTCTGCGAGAGGTTCGACACGGTCGTGAGCAGGCCGTACACCGCGCCTTCGTTGCCCTCACCAGCGAGCTCAACAACGACGTACGTGGAGACGATGAACTGGACGCCGTACGGCACGTACTCGACGATCGGAGTGCCGACCCAGAACCACTGCGAGCGCACGACACCCCACGTCGTCAGGAACACGGCGACCGAGTCAATGGCCATGACAGCGACCAGTGTGACCGCCTGCATCAGCCGCCAGTTCCAGCTCAGGCCCTTCTTCATCGTGCCCCACAGAATGAACGCAAACACGGCCTGGCCAAGCACGCCGGCGATGCTGTCGTTGATGGGCTCGACGCCGGCCCAGTACGCCGAAATGGGCCCGCCGACGGTCGTGCCCATGTTCTCGAACACGCCCGCGAAGAACTTGTACGCGATGACCTGGTACATGGCGCGCGACTGGATCAGCTCCCAGAACTCGGAGATGTAGTTCTTGAAGTTGACGCCCGGGTGCTTCTCTTCCTTGATGAAGAACCATGTGCACGGGATGACCGGGAGCGTGCCCACGAGAAGGATGAGCATCATCTGCCAGAACGACAGCGAGAAGTCGAAGCTGCCGCCGTACTCCTCGCCGTTGAAGCAGAAACCGACCAGCACCTGGGAGACCATGACGAAGATCGTGCGGATCATGTAGATCGTGGTTTGCGTCGTACCGCGCACCTCCTCGGGTTCGCGCTGCGCGAGCTCGACGACCATGCCGTCGGCGGCGACGTCGGCGCCGACGTAGCCCAGCGCCGCGAGCATCATGAGAATGATCAGGTTGCCACCGCGGTCGCGCGCGTCGGCGTTGATCATGAGCTTATCCTGCTCAGTGTATAGCGACGGCTTCTTCTGGCGAAGCGCCGGGTTGAGGTAGTACGGCTCACCGATCTTCAGGCAGGCCATCGTCAGCAGCATGAGCCCGCAGAGCGTCCAGCCGATGATCATGAACGGGCGGCGGCGGTAGCCAAAGATCGGGAAGCAGTCCGTGAGGATGCCGTAGAGCACCTTGAACGACCACGGCAGCTTGATCAGCACGCTTGCCGACACGTACTGAGTGCCCTCGAGGTTGAGGTACTGCTGAAGCATCGGGTAGTTGAGCGCCGGCAGCGTGCCGTACACGAGACCAACTCCGACGTACTGGATGAGCACGCCGATGTAGTCCTTGCTCCAGATGTCCGGGCGACCACCAGCACGGAGCGCGCCGCCCTCGATGTCCATGCCGGGCGTCTTGGCGTCGGCGTAGCCGGCATCGTGCTTGGTCGTGGAGGAGACGTACGAAACGCGCTCGGTGAGGTCACCGGCAACAGCAGCGCCGGGCATGGTTCTTCGAGGCTTCTTGGCTTGGGACTTGAGTCTTGGACCGCGAATTGGAGAATGAAATGAGCTGTGGACGTCAACGGACCGCTACGCCGGGAGCGAGGGGAGCAAGAGCGAGCAAGAGAGAGCAAGAGAGAGACCTGTCCCTCTGGGGCCCTAGGGCCTCTCGTCAACCGTCCCTAGGGCAACATAGGCCAGCGCGGTCAACGAGACCACTACTGTACAAGGGGTCTTAGTCAAACGACCTTTCCGCAACCTTCGCTTTTTAGTCTACCCTGCGGAAGTGAAGGTTCTTTCACCCACAATGCCGACGAATGCATTGTGGATAAAAGGCCTCGGGGGGAGATGTGGCGTGGTACGGTGTGAACGAATTCCACTCCAGTCCCGTACAGACGAAGCGACTCGTTGGAGACGAAGCCTCCTGGCCCCGCAGGCCCCTGCTGGGTCATGTTAGAGCAGAATGGAACCGCGTACATACAGTAGGGGACAGGGCAGATACAGAGTCTCACGCCTGACCGTTCTGCGTTGGGTTTGACGGCCTCCACGTAAAGCGCGTCTCACGACCACGCCTCCTACGAGTCGAGCCAGAGCCCGGCTCCGCGGCTCCTATCGGAGCCCGGAAAACCTCGCGAGCAAGGCTCTCGAGGTGTAACGGGCTCTGGATAGCCCAAAGGGCAGAGCCACGAGTCGGGCTCTGTATTTTCGTACTTATCGCGGGAGAGCCCGTTTTTCTGAGAACGCTGGCTCACTGACTTTGGTGAGAGCCCCGTTTTCTGAGAAAAGCGGCTCCTCGGAGCGCGGGCTCGTGGGAGGCTTGCTCGGGACCAGAGTGCCCGTCTTCAAGCAGGCGAGTGCCACTCCCGCCTTTTATCCACAATCCACGATCGCGCCGGTTCGCATTCAATGAGTCATTGAAGCAACGTAGACCAACTCCCACGGAGATGTGCCCGCCTGGCCTTCCTCGCACTAAAATTCCGGTTCTCGACACTCTAAAATCCTGTTTAGCACAAGCGCACCCAGAAGCAAACCGAGCGATCCTCGTTCCGAGATACCCTCCAATAGACGTTAGAGTGATTTGGTTTGGCTCAAAGGTGAACCGGAAGTTCGACGTGCCAGCTAATGATGCATGCAGTGGGCGTTTGTAGAGATTAGACATTAGGAACAGGCAAGTCGATTCTTCTTCGAGTTCAGCGGACCTGAAGAAGATCGGCGTTGAAGATAAATGTAATCTCGCCGTTATCCTGGATTAAAAACCTGTAGAAAGTGATCGAAGTCATAATTTCGATTAAAATTCTTCCCATACTTTCGATCGAATTCCAAGGGACAAGCTGGATATCCTGCTCTTGTTCCTCTGCTGAACCAAACAACAAACTGCGATTTAGGGGCGGAAATCGTGTTTCGCTTCACGGGTGCGGTCGGAAGCCTCCACGATCGTACGGGAAAATCGGTCCAGTCCCAGTCAGCTGAGCGGCTCTTGTCGTCCGGCGCAAGAACGGTCCATCTCAGTGACACTGACACTGACGGAAACCTTCCGTCAGTGTCACTGAGAGGTCCTTTAATCGGAAGGTTCTGTACAGCTCTGTAGCGGCTACAGTGCTGTACAGCCAAGCCACAATCACACGTTACTACGTCTGCAACTGTCCAGCGCCATCAGATCTCACCGTCGGTTCTGTGCCCGCGAATGCCCGCGGTCGCCGGCCTACCTCCTCGATCGCCTCGCGGCGGCGCGCGTGAAGCGCGACGCCAACGTCAAGGAACGTATTTCGAGCGTGCAAGTGCACTTCGATCGCTCTCGAGCGAGCCAGCGTCGGGGGGCCATGGAGAAGCTCCCCACGTGGCCTCATCGGGCTCCATTATCCTTGTCATGTGCCTCCGTGAAGTCTGGACACTAATGACCGGTGCTAGCGCTGAGTAAACGGCCACACTCCTCGATCACGGCATTTCTCGCCGCTTCTTGGTTCATTATGGTAAATCTATTCCATTACCGTATCTACACCGGTTTACCGTATTTCTCTTACCCATATCGGAGACGCTCACAGTGAGAGATCCTCCTCATGGAGAACCGTCGATTAGAGAAGCGCGCCGCCCGGAGCCAGCGCGGCCTGCCAGCCTGGTGCTGATGCGTGTATGCCCGCCCGCACGAAGCGGCCGTGTAGTCGCGCGAAACGAGCGCGGTTCTCGGGAGGCGAGAGGAGACCGTCGCGAGCACCTGTCCCTTGCCTTCGGCAGTCTTCCAGCACCGCGGTCTCGCCGCGACAGCTCCTCGGCTGCCCGCATCCAACGCGGACATGGCTCTGGGTTCGCGCTCAAGAACGACATCTACGAGCAGGATCACGCACGGCTTGCTCTTTGGCGGCGGCCGCAACTCCAACCCGTAGGCCACTTTGTTCGGGCTCTTCAAGGGCTTTGGCAAAGACCCGCGATGCCCGGCGTGCCGGAATCGCAACCGGCTGCTGCGTTCGCGACGGGCTGGACTTTGACGTGTCCGTGGCGCCGATGCTCTACATGCTCTTGGAGGCCGTTGCGTTCTCCGTGCTGGTGTTCTACCTCGAGCGACGAGCGACCGAGGCGCGTTCTTCAGCTTGTGAAACGTGAGACGATGCTCCAGGTGCCCAAGGTGGGCGCCGGTACCGAGGACGAAGACGACGACGTGGGCGCCCAGCGCCTGCGCGTGGGCCAGCTTCCCGAAGACGGCGCGGACGACGGCAACGCCATCGTGATCGCCGCCTGCAGCGCCAGTACCCGGACGGCCGCCTCACGCTGCGCAACCTGAGCCTCGCGACCCCGCGCGGTGTGTACTTCGGCTTCTTGGGCGTGAACGGCGCCGGCAAGTCGACGACGACAATGGCGTCGTGAAGCTGTGGCCGATGGCGGTCTTCGAGGCGCTTGAGATCGGGCGGCTAGCAGCTGTGCATTCAAGAGTACAGGGTGCCTGACACGTCGCTGGAACACAGTTTTATCCGACTGCCGATGACGACACGTGCTACGAGGAACAAGAACGGCAACAGCAACACGAACCGCGTTCGCTCGACCAGCAAAGAAGCACCAACGAGAGCGCGTCCGTGTTTGACGAAGGAACAAGCGGTGGGTGACGTGGGAGATTACCGTATTTACGTGGGGTTCGAGAAGGTTTTACGGGGTGCTGATGTCTAATTGACGGTGCAGTGGTAACCACGGCCATTCGTCTTTTCCGAGCGTCATCTTTGTCATCTGGGTGCTGCACACACGAATGTCGGGACGGTTTTCGAGGTAGCTGGACCGCCACAACGCGGTCTGAGTTTTATTGAACGGCTAACGTTAGGGTAAATAGAGAGAGAGAGAGAGATCAGAAACTAGACTTCGGCGTGGTCGTTGTTGCTCTTGTGCTGCGAGTGGTTCGAAGCAGAGGCGACCTCGCTTGGCTTCGACAACTAGGCGGCAGCAATCGCACGCTCACGGACGGCCGCGGCAACAGCGTCCGAGTGGTCGTGGCGGATGGCCTGAGCGAACATCTCAGCATCACGATCGTCGAAGTGCTCGAGGATGAACGCGACAGCGCTCAACTTGTCCAGGTCGAGCAGTCTCGCCGCGTACTCGGCGAAAAGGATGTGGCTAGGAAGCGGCGGGCGGGCTTGATCGCCGAGCGAGAGGAGCAGCCGAGCGTTGTTGAAAAGGCCGGCGAAGATGAGGGCTCGAACGGTAATCGCGTTGAACGGCATGTGATGCTCACCGATAGCCCACGCGAAGACTTCACGGAAGCGGTCATCCTTCTCGGGGTGCTGCCGTCCCAGCGCTTGAGCGACGGTTTCGATGTCGACCTGGCTGAGTCGGAACGAAGTCGCCTCCATGAAAAGTTGATGACGTCTTGGTGGCCCTTGGCGATCGCGAACCCCACGCACTGGTCGGCGACGACTTGGGCGGTCGGGAGGATGCCACGCGCGGCAAGCCAGCGCAGTGACGTGACGGCGCCTTGCATCCCGACGTCACGGAACGCCAAGTCGGTCATCGCCAACTGGATGTTGCGTCGTCCAAACTTCGCCTCCATCCACTCCAACACGCCGACTTGGCTGTATTGCGCTGCGTAGCGCCGAGCCCGAGAACCGTCAAGTCCGTCACGGCTGGGATCTCGGCGGCGCGGCGCCAGAACCACTCGAGCATGTGGATGTAGCCCTTCGCCACCGCTGTGCTGCCGACCGTGCGCAGCAGCTCGAGTCGCTCAGTGCCGAGCCACTCGTCAAGCAGCGCGTCCGCGGCGTCGACGTCGCAGCAAAACCGACGGAACCACGGTCCTGGACATCCATCCGCCAGGTCTACCAGTCCAGCGTGGCGCTCGTGACGCCCGTGCTGGCCGGACTCACCGTCCAAGATCACACGGGCGCGGGTGTGCGGCTGCGCGCACTGGGCAGGAGGCGGTCAAGCTCGCGGACGGCGAGGACAAGTCCGAGGACGGCGAGGAGAAGCGCGCCCGTGGTGGACCAGCTCACGCTGACGTGTACGTTACGCGGGCCAGATCGCGGATCGCGTCGCTGCTGGGCACCAACGCCGCCGGCAAGACGGCGACCATCTTGATGCTCAACGAGGGTTGTACCCGCCCCCGACGTGCTGCTCTATGGTCGATCGCTCCACCCAGCTCGAGAGCTCGAGAGCGACCCGTTCCGACGCATCACGGGCGTATGTCGACGGCACGACGTGCGCTTCCCGGAGCTCGCCGTAAACCAGTACCTCCGGTTCTTCGCGACGATCAAGGGCCTGCGCGGTCGCGTCGCCATCGCGCAGTCGATGGATGCGCTCGTGGAAGAGGTCGGAACTCTCGTGTTCCCGGCGCGTGGTCGCCCAGCCCTCTCGGGCGGCTAGAGGTGCTCAGCTCAGTGGTGCGCTCGTCCGCGCGCTTGCGGGGCGATAGTACTAAGCTGATGTGTTTCGATGAGCCGCCCTCGGACATGGGTGGACCCGTACGCACGACGCTTCACGTGGAACATGCTACGCCTGCAGCGCGAGCGTCGCGGGGTCGTGCTAACGACGCACGAAGGCGGTGGCGCGACTGCTGCTGCCACATTTGAGCTCCAGACCGTGGACGCGCTTCACCAGACGCACGTTGGCGCCGGCGCGTGGGAGTTCGCGAGCGAGTTCGGCTCGGAGGTCGTGCGCACGCTCTCGAAGCGGTCGGTCGCGCAGTTCGCCGTGCTCTTTGAAGCGCTGGACCCCGACAAGGCCACGCTGAGCATCTGCGAGTATGGCATCTCGGCCACGACGCTCGAGGACGTTTTCTTTAGGATCGCCAACGCCCGAGACCACCACGACAGCGACAAGAACGCCGCCGCTGCGGAGCGACTCATCGCCGAACGCGTCGCTCTCACACCGCTCACGTCGCCGCCGCCGGTCGCCGCACAGGTCAAGACGCAGCAACTCAAGCGCTGGTGGATCTCCAAGCGCGAGAAAAAGTCGCTCCAGAACGCGATCGGCGTCTCGCCGGTCTTCTTCACCCTGTTGGCCGCGATCCAGGAGAACCAGGTTCGCCAGCTTCCTGTCCGACTACGCCACGAGCTTCGCCACACAGGGCCAGCAGAACGCGTGGCCGCAGCCCAACATCACGGCCAACCAGCTAGTGCCGGCGACCATTGCTGGTCTACACCACACAGCAAGCAGCCCGGCGCATTGCGGTTCCAGCACGCCGAAGTGGAGTTTGACTTGGCGCTGGCGCCGACGCTCTACATATTGCTCGAGACGATCGCGTTCTCCGTGCTGGTGTTCTACTTCGAGCGACGTCCCACGCGTGTAGTACCTGTCCGCTCCCGGCGGGACGGGTCGTCGCGCGACCGAGCCGTGCTACAGTGGCAAGTGCATGCGGCGCAACGGCGCCAAGCTCCAGGTCGCGCTCAACGCGTTTGTGGTCGCGATGATCGTCATGCTGGCGTTCGCATTCATCCCGGCGGCGGTGGTCGTATTCGTCGTGCGCGAGAAGGACCCGACCCAGGACGCGCGCGCGCTCCAGTGGATCTCAGGCATGTCGCTGCCAGCGTACTGGACGTCCAACTTTTTCCACGACTTCGCCGTGGTCTAGTCTTTGGTCGTTGTGACGCCGATCACAGCGCTTGTCGGCGCCAATCGGTGCACGTTCTATGTGATCCCGATGATGTATCTCTGTTGGCGGCGGTTCACCAAGCACGTGAGCGGGCACATCTCGATTCTCGTGTTCACGCTCTCGTCAGACGGTTTGCTGAGCATCTTCTCGTTACTGTGCCGCATCGTGGACTCAGGTCTCTCACGCTCTCCATTGGCCCTTCTTGCTCTTTCCCGAGTAACAACGGTGATGTTCGGGCGGCGTGGCCGCGGCTCCGCGTACACGTCGAAGCACGAGGCCGCAGAAGGGCTGGACAACCGGCTGCTCTGCGTCAATCTCGCGTCGGTCTCGGCGTCTGACCTGGGCGCATCCACGTGCACGATGCGCTCGTTCTACTTCGAGTAGGCAGAGCGTCATCGGGCTCTTCTTCCTGCACAGCTTCATCAAGTTTGTATCGTCCACGACGGCGGCCATGGTCCACGAGAAGGAGATCAAGATGCGCGAGATGATGAAGATCATGGGTGTCGCCAACAGCGCGCTGCTGGTCTCGTGGGTCGCCACCAACTCTGCCGCAGTCTTCTCGGTGCTGCTCTGGCTGCTGCTCTTCTTCCCGTTCTTCCAAGCTCGACGGCAGCAAGTACGGCGGCGCGCTCGCGGCGCCTACGGCGTTCGCGGTGGCCATCGATCGGCTACTACGGGAGGCGCAGCTCGGCACGGGCTTTGCGCTCCCGAAGACCGCGGCGGCGTCCCCAACGGCATTTGACGGCATGCCCGTGGGCAACGCCCTAATCGGGTGTGGCGCTCGTGAGGCTGGAGTCGACCTAGTTCACTGTCCATGAACACACGGGAGCAAGTGTACAGCGACGCGCACTATCGAAGACATTCAAACGGAGGAGAAGGACACCGTGGATCAACTCACATTCACGTTCTACTCGGGCAAGATCACGTCGCTGCTGGGCCACCACAGCATCCAGAATATAGCAACCAAGGGTATGAAGTGGTGTGAACATTGGGATTCTGATTATGACGATGATATCGATTGTATGAAGTAAACTTGACTCTGTTGGTGCAACTGGAAGTTTGGTATATCCGGTAGCAGGCGACGCAGATCTTTGGTTTCGCCTCCAGCCTGCGAGACGCCCAAGATGTTCTCGTTGGCAGGCGCAAACGCGACGAAGACGGATCTGTTCGGTCTGATCTCCACGCGCTCCTGAACGCACTAAGGCGAGACCACAAAGACGCTCACGTTCCCTTGCACGAAGTCACCAAAGACTGGATCGTTCTGGTTGATCTGCAGGCGCTCACCGAATGCCCGGCAGACGTCGATGACGAGCAACACAGCTTCACGGGGATGCGGAGAGCGCCGAAGCGCCGCGACCACGTCGTGCACACCAATGGGATCGTAGTGCGACAGCGCAAACTGGATGCCCAACATGTTCCCGTCGCGCAACAACTCCTCCGCGGCCGGGACGTCCAGAAGCACCGTCGACGGGGGCGGCGGGATGCACCGGACAAGGCAACGCGCGCTCTGGAAGCAGCGCAGGCGGACCAGAGCCCTCACAAGTTCCGTGTCGACGGGCATGTCCTTCTCGAGCACGGCCCACTCCAACGTCTGAGCCATGCGCCGGTCCGACTCGAGGGATGGGACGATCTCTTTCAGCGCCCAGACGATCATTGATGGTCTCACCATATTAAGCTCGAACCGCGATGTTTCAAGGCAGAACTCGACGACGCTGCGATGGCCGTGGACGATAGCGCGAGGCAGAATGAGATACGTGAACGATGTGAAGCCAGTGGAGATCCCACGCTCGTGCAGCCAACGGAGGGAGATAGCTGCGCCGCGCCTCGCAGCTTCAGGAACGATGTCATCACCACATTTTGTTTACGGTACGTAACGGATCAACTGGTACGCCGTTTTGTCGCTTCAACATCACCGACAGCTGGGGAGTGTGCACATCGGAAGGTTATCAAGGAGCTGCTCGTAGGACATAGAGCACCATCGATAGAGCTCAAAGCAAGTGATCGCTGCTCCCTCCGTCGTGAAATGAGCCGACGGCGCCGTCGAGCGCGGGAAGTGTATTTGATCATGTCTTTCCTGAAAGCGTGCGGCCCTTGGAGAGCGATCGCACGAGCCGATCGACGGGGCATGCCAACTCCGAGACGCCAAGCGCTTCCTGGGGTGCGCCAAATAGTTCTTATACACGACCTGGCCCTCTAGCACCAACAAGTTGTCGCTGCCGAACGTCCACGCACGATACAACAGCCGCACCGAGATCAGCAGCACGGTCGCGAGGCTGTTGAAAAAGATCGGCATCAAGCCGACGCTCATGTTGCTGTCAAACAACTCCATCACGCGGTCGTACGCTTCCTCCGACGTATCCGTGAACACCACTGCGTACACCAGAGCCAGACTGTTGGCCGCGCTCACCGTCAGCACCACTGCCGGGAAACGTTCGTGCACGCGAATCGTCTGGTTCACGAGGGGCGACAACGCATCGATGCACAACGCCCAGTGGATCCACAGCCACGACGCCCCCACCACCAAGCGCTTGACGACATTCCACTCGCAAAAGTCGAACGCCGTGAGGTGGACGATTGTGAGCTGTGTGGAGACGAAGAGGAAATCGAACGAGGAGACCAGTTTCCACGACAACTGGCGCTGGAACGACGCCACGGTCGATGTAAAGCACACGGACGAGGATAGCAGCGTTGTGGCGCTTGTCACGACCAGTGTAGCGCCCGATATGGTGCGGATGCTCACTAATGCGGACACGACCATGGACAGAGTGAAGCTGCACCACGCGAGCCAGCGATACGCGGTCCGAATCCATGCTTCGCCTTGTTCCAGCGAATGGATTGCCTCTCCGCCCAGCATGTGACGACCATCAACGTCTCTGGTCGTCTCATTCAGCCGGAGCCGCTGCACGTGGTCGAGATTGGTCTTGCTAACTCTCCGCTCGTTCGAGTTGCCCTCTTCCGAGAGGCGATTCTGGGCCTCGCTCGTCCGCACCAACCGCAGGACGCCTCGATAACTAACACACTCGACCTCGTAGTTCTTCGCCGATCTATGAAATGCGCGTCGCAGTCTCGCCATGTTCCTCAGGAGCACCGCGACGATCGTCACGAAGCCGTTGAAGACAAAGTCATCCGAGTGCAGAGCGCGCTTCCCATGATGGTAGAGCGCAAAGTTGTTGGCGCCGTCCAGACCGGAGGGCGATTTCATCACGCCAAGGAAGAACAGACACGCGACGAGCGCCATCGTGTTGTTCACAGCCATGCGCCTGACGCCGCGGATGTTCGCGTCGATGAGCATGTCCGGCAGCATGCAGGTCCACGTGGCGATGACCACGGCGACGCGCATCCGGGAGTTGCACACAGAGAAGCGCCAGCGCGAACGTCGTGTCACAAAGCAAAACCAAACGTCGAACGTCCACACGATCTCGCGCACCATGTAGAACCGCGGCACACCGAGGCCCACGAGTGGCGCTGGCATCTGCAGTCGGCACGACGCCACTGCGATCTTGCGGCCAAGACGCGCGTCAGAGGCCATCGGCACGACGCATAGTGAGATGCCGATGCAGTACATGGTGGCTATTAGCCTCCCCTGTCGCGCACCGCTGGGAGCCATGTCACTGGGACGAAGCGCGATTTGACCGATACAGATAAGTCGATCTCCGGAAGCGCGTCGGCCACCACGAGCTTGAATTGGAGTGGAAGCGCTTCCACGACGGCGGCGCGAGGCGCTTGGACGGAGATCCGACGGGTCGTGGACCGGTTCGTGGATGCACAAGTGGATGATGACAATTCGCACTGGTGATACTATTTGAATGACATGGTGATCAACCGACCGCACACGTGTCAGGGTATGTCACCAGGTAGCGAGAGCAAGACATCTAAACATGGCTGCGGAGACTCTTGGATTTGTTGAGGGGCTTTTTACAGGCGCTTTGAGGTCGACCTGTCTGTGAGTGAAAGACAGCTTACCCAAAATTACAGAAGATTTAGGGGTGGAAGGGAGGGATTTTGAGCCCCTTCTGCATCCAATAGAACTTTCTGTGGTTCTCACATCAGCACTGAGAAGCGTCACGTCGTCGCGTCGGCCCCCTTTCGCGCCTGAACAGTCAGACGCCACGCCACACGACGCCACCGACCAACGATTCCACCGTGAGTCAGTTCTTGTTCATAATCGCGTGGATTGGTCTCCTCGTCTGGATTAGTCTCGGCATCGCTCAAACGAAGCGCGCGACATGTCCAACGGCTCACCCGCCCGGCACGACGCGACGACGGGAGAACGACCACATGCGGAGAAGAACGGAGGCGCGCGGGAGGCGGGGGAGGGGACAAGGGGACACAGTACACATGTACCGCCGTAACTCAGAGAGTGGGAGGAACGGCTCCTACGGTACGAGTATCGCAGAGCAGTGAGCCAGTATTACTGGGCGTGCGTGCCCCCAAGCGATGACGCACGAGCGCACTGTAGTGGCGCTATCAGAAGCCTCGTACCCGCTTGCTTGCCGCCGTAACCTGATACGACGCCTAGGTAATGTGGTCGGAGCGAGGCCACGTCGATGCGAAAGCGATTCCAAACGACTCACCACCGCGAATGAAACGCGACGCGACCCAGCGCCCGGTCGGTTTCCATCCTGGTATGGCTCGAACGACCGCTCGCAAGCCCTTCCATGACCGGTCCTGATGGTATGCACCCCTTCGTTGTGACTTCACGCAGTGGCGGATGATGCCGGTTTGTCCGTCCATATTAAGGGTGGTAATAAAAGAACTCCATGTGATGTGGTGATGTATCGGTGGGAGAGTGGTGTCGTCCGAATTCCACGTTGGGAGCGTACAAGAGTCAGCCTATTCTTCCACGGATCCAGGGCTCATCCAGCGTGACATGGATATCTCATAGGCTTCGTCGTCTGAATCAGGCGGCAAACTTAGTTGTGTATCGTTTCGCGGGTGCTGCTTTGCTGCCTCCACGTGGTGATGTATACGCGCATAAAACAGAGGTTGACCACTCATCACCGAAGGAGAATCGTTATTCCCCAGATTTCGCGGCAACCGAGCGCGACCAGCCTAACTCGAGATTGCTTTACTAGCTCACCAGCACATGTCTCTTATTTCGGCAGCAAAACGAACGCCCAGGCTCGCTCTCGGGTTAGTGTAGCCATTGGGCGAGCGCTTTGGAGAGTTGATTGAGGCGCTATATCTTGAAGGGAAAGCTGTAGCCATGTTATTCCATGTAGCCATTTCCGATCGTGCATAGAATCGCCAGTATGCAGCAATCAGCGCATAGACAGCCTGACGATCCCACATAGCATCCAGCTGGTTCTTGAGAGGGCAGGAGTCGACTTCCCCCAGTCCACATGGATGGGATGGTGGCGGACATCGCCGGTGCCGCGTCCAGGTTCGGAACATCTCCGTCAGCACTCCGTCGGGTCCGCGTTGAGATTCGATGACAGCAACGAGACGTCCTGACTTCACCACATGGACACGTTGGTCAAGATATCCGTCGCGGTTGGTGACTCGAGCAGTTCCCTGCCCAGGTCTGTTTGCCCCCCGAGCGCTGGCTCGATGTGCGGATGCCACATGAACAGAGGCAATGTGACGACTGCCTGCCCCACACCACCAAGAGCTCGGCATATTCTGTCTGATAGCGCTTGATCGGGGGGGGGGGGGGGGG
>JAADWV010000753.1:0-14222 GCA_023336295.1 Pythium folliculosum
CAACTATCCGGATATAATCCTCGTATTTTACCTGGAAAACAGCTGGTTTCTCACGGAAAATGCTCCAATAGTCGAATAGTGTCATAGTTGAATAGTTTATGTCCGGTTTATGCAAAACGAATAGTTGCAGTAACGCCTGTCCAGTCACCACCAACGTCGTTGGTGCCCACCGCAACGTCAGATTTGGTGAGGCCGATGCGCCATGCCAGTGGCAGTGCCACCATGACATCATGGGCCCATGGCACTGCCATGATTAACGGCAGTGCCATGGGGCTCTGCATTGCACCCTCGCAGAGGCGCCACTCGTATGGACGAGGGCCGTGGGTGTGGATGTCACACCACAGGCGTCCCACGTCGTCGTCGTGGGCGGATGAGGCTCCTCCATCCGCCCCGGAGCCCAAAGTAGGATGCACGCCGTGCTGTATCTGGATACTACGTAGTATGGGGACGTTCGCGCGAACACGGCGGCGCCACAGTGGGGTCGCAATCCAGCGACGGGCGAAGAACAACAACAACCCGACGTTCCCTGGCGCCGTGCCGCGTGCCGCACTCGGCCGGGACCGTGGGCGGGCCAGGTCTCTCTCTTCGTCTGTCGGTGATCCAACGGCACTCGTGTAGCCTGTGGAGCTCACTCTTTCCCTTGTGTACAGTGTCATAGCGGGTATGAAGGACGCCAGCTCCCATGTTGTCTCGAGCTTCATTCTATGTCTATGGCCTCCGTGGTGAGCCTATATTGCTAGAAGAGGTGGATCTGCGTCGGTGCAAACTCGAGCGCGAGCAGCGCCGCGCCAACGGCCTCGTCAAAGTCGGGCGGTCCGCAGTGGAAGACCGCGACATTCGGCGCCGCGACCGGCACCAGCGTGGCCAGCAGGTCCTGCGTGAGCCGCCCGACCGTGAACGCGCCGAGCTGCTTGCTGTCGTCCAGGCTGCCGCGGCTCAGCACGTGGTGGAGCGTGAACCGCGACGGGAACATGTTGGCCAGCGGCTCGAGCTGGTCCAGCGCGATGACGTACTCGAGCGCGCGGCTCGCATAGACCAGCGTGATCTTGGTCGTCGTGTCTTCGCGACGCTCGAACACGGCGCGCACGAGCTGCAGCATGGGCGCGATGCCCGTGCCGCCGGCGATGAGCACGAGGTGCGTCGCGTTGTTCTGCACGACCTTGGCGCCATGCGTGACGGTCTTGGGCGCCGGGTACCCGACGACGCCCATGGGGCCTAGCATCTCGACCGTCGCGCCCCGTGAGAGCCCGTCCAGGTAGCTCGACATGATACCATCCGCGTAGATCTTGATGGTGAGATCGAACGAGCCGCGCTGGTCAAACTTGGACGTCGGCGTGATCTGGCGCTCGATCAGCTTGCCCTTGATCGTCGCGCGGATCTTGAGGTGCTGCCCCGGAACCTCCAGGCCCTGGGAATCATGAAGAAAGATAAGTGAGCCCGCGAGCAGAAGATCCTGGGAGCCGAGAGCCCCATGGAGGTACGTACGAGCTTCTTTCCAGTGGGCAGCTCGAACGTGAACTTGACGGTGGACGTGCACACGGTCTGCTTGGAGAGGAGCTTGAACGCGCGCCACTCTTTGGTGTCCAGCGCGAACGGCGACGCCGGGCGGCTCTCTACCGAGTCCGGGTCCAGCGTGCCCACGAGGCATTTCTAACCGATACACAAACGTTTACCGCGTCAGAGAACAGCGTTGAGAGGGCTATAGACCACCCTATAGACACACACCTCGAGCATGCCGTGGCCGTTGACCCACGCGTGGTACTCGTTGAAGAGCGCGGTGCAGTCGCCGCCGGCGCTCATCATGAGCGTGTGGACACCGCCCGGGTGGAACTTGAGGTACGGCGTCATGTTGTACACCTTACCCTCCAGCACGCTCCAGCAGTCGTCCTCCGTGTTGTGCGTCAGCACCTCGTCCATCGGGATGTTCTTGCGCTTGGGCGCGCCGCGCAGCCCCGAGAGGTCCTGCCCCGACTGCGTCAGCCTCATCCAATGCTGTCACATTGAACCGACCAGCGTGCAGCCCACAGAGCACGTCAGCATGCGAGCCGTACCTCAATCGATAGGAAATTGAACGGTACGTACGAGTTGGCTGTATCCGGGCGGCAGTGTGACCTTGCGGTGCCGCTGCAGGCTGATGCGGCTGCCGTTCCCCATCATATTCGCGTCTGCTCCTTCTGAGGGTGCTGTTGTAGGAAGCAAGCGGTTCGGTTACGCTTTGGCGACAAGCGTACCCGCATAACCGATGTAACCGTAACTACTTCACGTCCCACCAAATCCAAATAGAGGTAGTATAAAGAAAATGTGTGTCACAACACGGTATATAGCACCTGATATTTTTCGGCGAGCAGCTCCAAAGAAACCAACACCAAGCGGAGAATGGACAGCGACGCCTCGCGGGCCGCGAGCCCGCGCTCGCGCTACGGTGACATGGTAGGACGCTCCGCCACGTAGCGATATTCTCTCTTATTCGTCCATTGATATAGGGTATGTTTCTGCCTCGATAGATGGCGTCGCGGGCCGCGGCGGGCGACGCACAGTGGGCACAGACCGTCGCGACGATCCGCCACGCCGACCGCGTGCGCCGCTGGACGACGCGCTGCTCGGCCGTGGAGAACGCCATGCTGCTGGGCGCGCTCGCGAGTATCTTCACGGTCATGCTGGAGAGCGAGCTCATGTGGTCAGCGCACGCAGCGCAGGCGCGCGCGCCGCTCAAAGCCGCGCTCTCGACCACGTCGGCGCTGCTGGTCGCGGCGCTGGTCTGGCGATACGGTAGGCATTGGTTTGCGTTATGATGACTCAAGTACTTAAGCGTGCTAACGGCGTTCGTTGTGATAGTGCTGGTGTGTCGTGTTCACGTGGAGACAGGCCGCCTGCGCGCCGGAGCGCTGTTCGTCCACCCGTCGTCGCGCCTGCTTTTGTGAGACGCGAGGGCGAGATATCTGGATATTCGTGTTCTGAGGAGAGTCGCTCATGTCCCCCGTGTATGGTCAGGCCTTTCTTGTTGGAGCTGTTTGTGTGCGCGTTCCACGTGCCGGCGTGGGTGACGGACCAGAGCCTGCGCAACTTCCAGCGGCGCCCGCTGCTGCGCCACGTCACGCCCACCGCCGTCGTGCTCTCCCGCGTCGACCAGCTCGGTGAGGTCGCAACTACTTCATCCCCGTCTCGATGGAGAACTGACTTATCCGTCGTATCTTTCCCCTCAGACGTCATTGTACTGGCTCGCGTCTACCTGCTCGGCCGCTTCCTGCGTAACTCGGTCGGCGTCCAGGCGCTCGCGCGCCGCGCCCATGTCATCGGTACGCCTTCGTCGCGTCTTTGGTATTCTGTTCTCTACGATTATCATCTAACCCATCGTCTCAAACAGCGTCGTTCCACCGCGTGGACGTGGACTCGGTGTGGTTCACAGTCAAGTACCTCTTCCAGAAGCGGCCGCTGCTCTTCTCGCTCGTGGCGCTCGTGGTGGACTGGGCGCTCACGTCCACGGCGCTCAACATGCTCGAGCGCGGCGGCGCGAACGCCAAGCTGCTGAGCGCCAACGACGCGATCTGGCTCACGATCGTGACCATGACGAGCGTGGGCTACGGCGAGATCGCGCCCGAGACGCTCGGCGGCAAGCTCACGATCGCGCTCGGCGCGATCGTCGGCGGCACCGTGATCATCACGTGCCTGCTGCGCGTCGTGCTCATCGACGCGCTGCGGTTCACGCCGCAGGAAAAGCTCGTGCTCGACGTCGTGTACTTCCACATGTACGTGCGCCAGCGCAAGCAGCTCTCGGCGTTCCTGATCCAGCGCGCCTGGCGGTTGTACACAGCGCGCGCGCGTGGCGCCAGCGGGAAACAGCAAAAACTCCACGTGTACGCGGCGGCCGAGGCACTGCGGCTCTTACGGTTCTCGCAGCCAGCGACGAGCGCGGTCGACGCGACGGCCTCCGCGCGAAGACGGGACCACAACCAGGGCGATGCGTTCGACGGCGCCCACAAGACGTGCGCGGCGCTGCTGGACACGCTGCAGCGCGATCTATCGGCCCAGCGCGCGCGCGGACTCGTGCGTCTGCAGGCGACAGCGGAGCTACTGCGCAGCACTGCAGCGCCGGCCTCAGCGTAGCCCAGCCAGAGTGTGACGAATGGTCTCATTAAACACCAGAAGAGCACAAAGTATTCAGGAACTGTAGCGCCAGAACGAGGGAATAATATCGAAGCCTGCACGCGTCGCGCTTGGGCTTTTTGGCGGCTCAGGCCAGCCAGTGGATCGCCGTGGCCGTCAACATGACGGCGGCCCCGGCGACGGCGACGGCGCCGCTCGCTCCCGACTTGGGCGGCGGCGTCGGCAGAGTCCGAGTCGTCGGTTCATCCGGCTTGGGCGATATCACGTCTGGCGGCAACGTCCCGTTGGAAGCCTTCACTGCGGCCTCCACGGTGTCAAAGGCGGGTTGCAAAATCGCCGTCGCGGCCGCCACGGAGACCGGGCCGGCGCTGAATGCCTCGCATAGCTTGACGTCGTCTCGTGCAGGATCAATATGTTGACTCCCTGAAGGGTACAGTTCTCGGGGAGTTCGTTCTTGAGCTCCGTGAGGCAAGTCGTCTCCTTGCACGGCGCTATGTTCTTGAGCGTCTCGTCGGTGACGGTCTCTGGTCTGCCCAGGTCGATGGCGTGCTCGCCCCTGAGATACAGTGACGGACACGCGATCTCCCTGGCAGTCTTCGGTTGCGGCCCTGAGACCACAGTGACTTTGCACTCGGCCGCGGAAGCGAAGGAGTCCCTCGGCCAGACGGCAGCAATCACAGTAAAGGGCTGGAGCTTCATGACGGCACTAGGGTTTAGTATTTCGCGCGGAGAGTGGTCGAGTGTCAGGATATGCGGGAATGAAGACGGCGGTGAGCTACGTGGGGATTGGCAAAGCCTCCAGTCTCGGAGTCCAATCCCTACGGTTCGCCACCATAACGCACGAATACCATGACGCGGATGGGGGCGTATCCCACCGTAGGACTCTCACCCACAGTGGGTGAGAGTCTACCAGTTCATCCAGTGGGTGAACTGGGTGACCCACTTCGCTGCTGCTGTGCGACGAGACTGTTGAAGAAACGCCGCGGCAGATGCACAACTCCCATTCTTGATGGTGCTGCGTTGGACTCCCGTACGTACGGTACAGTATGGATACGCCAGGATGGGTGCACAGGGGGAGGCCGGTCGGCGTTCACGTTGTCTAGAGTACGTTCTCGCTTTCTCTCTCGTCTCGAAGGCAGCTGGATCGCACCTTCTACGTATCTCAGGGGACAGCATGATTAAAGTTACTCGAAAGTGACACCAACTATGCCGAAGTCTTTGAGGTGTATCTGCTCTGGTACACTACGGTATGACACAGTCCCCGGACGCATCCAGTCTACACGTGCACGTGGTCTCATCCACCCGGGTTATTGGCCATTGCGGAAGAGCGCGCTCACTTCGTCCGCGTAAAAATGTTTCTTCTTCTTGGGGCGCTGGCCCGCCGCGGACGAAGGGTCTTGTTGTTTTCGCTGCTGCTGCTGCTTCCGCCGCGCCTGCGCGGTCTTGCGCTTGGCGCTCTCGTTCAGCGCCAGCTCGAGCTCTTCCACGTGCTCGTACAGCAAGTCCACGAGCGCGTACGCGTCCATGTCGGCCGGAATGAGCACGGCCATGCCCTGCTCGGGCTGCTCGCTGTCCCACATCACCTGCGGGCTCTCGAGCGCCGCGTCCTGCGTGACCATCAGCACGACCTTGTTCCACACGAGCGCGTGGAGCCGCAGCTCCATAAAGTTCATGAGCAGGATGTTGGCGAGCCAGAAGAACACGCGCCGCTTCTCCTCGCGGTCCGGGATCTTCTCGAGGAAGAGCCGCTGCGAGATGAGCCGCGTCAGGATCACGTGCTGCGTCGCTATGTATCCATACACCAAGCGCATTAGTCTCACTGTTGCACTTACTTCATAAGCGGGATGACCACAAACGTACTGGGTCCGTCCTCGAGTCCCGTGGTCGTCGGGTGCACGATGTTCTTCTCCTTGGCGAGCATGCCAACAAAGAGCTTGTCAAAGTCGCGGTGCGCGCGGTGCATCGCGGCGTTGTGGGTCGCGACGCCGCGCTCACGCTGCGCCTCCTCGCTCTCCTCCTGCTCGAGCCACAGCGCCAGCTGCGTCGGCGTGCCGCGGCTTCGCGCATCAGCAGCTTCCTCGTTTGTGGAGGCTCCCTGGTACAGCGGCACGTGGGCTGCCTCGAAGAGCCGCTGGAGCACGCGCTTGGTCGTGCGCTGCCACTCGCGCGCGAATGGCGACGCCGTCATCGCGTCCGACGCGTTGCTGGACGCGGCGCGCGTGCCGTGCGCGAGCGTGCGCCGCACGAGCGACGCCGGCACGTTCACCACGTGGTCCACGGGCGTGAGCGTCTCCTCTCCGTCCTCTTGGTCTCCGTTATTCTCCTCCTTCTGGACGTGGAAGCGCAGCGCCCAGCGGATGGGCGCGTCGGTGTCGTCGTGGTGCTCGGCCGCGAGCGCCAAAATCTGCCGCCGCGCGCGGTAGCCGTCGTTGTTGCACCCGAACGCCGCGATCTCGAGGAACTGGTTGAGCTGCTTGAGCGCGTCTTCGTTGTCGCGCGCGGCCTGCGGGTGGCGTGCGGTGTGGCGCGCCATGCGGTCCGGGTGGAGCCGCAGCAGCAGCGGCGACGCAAACGGCGTGAGGTTGATGGCGCCGCCGCCGCGCGCCGCGCTGAGCCAGCGGCGCTGCCCGCGGAGCTGCAGCAGCGCCGGCGTCGTCCGCAGGAGCGTCATCCGGAGCTGCTGGCTGGTTGGTCTTTTGGTGGCGAGGGCAACTTGTTCGAAAAACGAGGTTAACTTTGGAGGAATCGATGTTGGTTGGTGGATATGGGTGAATTTAAGCCAATCAAAACGTGTATAGAGGTTCTGCGGTGGCAAGAGTGGCGCCGACGGGTTGAAGAGAGAGGCGCGTCGGAACGCCTTGAATAACCTATATTTGGCCTAAATATTTTGTAATCATCTTATACTTTGTAATGATAAGACAATTTGAATAGCTCTGATAATGCATAGTCGCGCTGTTCACATGATGTTGGATATTACAGAATATATCGCTTCCCGTCTGCTCCTCTCCGCTCCTCATCCTCCATCTTCTTCAAGACCGACACGGCAACTCGCGTAGATTACGCGCGCGATTGCTGCAAGGCCTCCCCTCCTCTCCTCTCCGCCCAACGCCATTCCATCCCACGGAAACGCGAGGAACCGGCCCCGACGAGAACCGACGAACACCGCTCCTCCGCCAAAACACCGGACTGCCCACTCGCCAATTGGATTCCTCCCCAAGTGTTCCCAACGAAAATGGACCAACTGATCTCCAAGGAGCTCCCGGCGCTGTGGGACAGGGCACCCAAGAAGCTCGTCAAGCTCGCGGCCGCGACCGCCGCGGGCGTCGTGCTGGACCACCAGCTGCTGCTCTCGCACGACCTGCGCAAGTGCGGGCTGCTGGGCGTGGGCCTGCTGCGCAGCAAGCAGCTCGCGCGCCGCAACATCCTCCTCCCTGACCTCTGGCTCGACGCCGTGCGCAAGTGGCCCCACAAGGCCTGCGTGGTCTTCGAGGACCGCGCGCTGAGCTTCACGGAGACGGACGCGGCCACGAACCGCGTGGCGTTCTGGGCGTTGCGCCAGGGGCTTAAGCCGGGCGACAAGGTCGCGCTGCTCATGGAGAACCGGCCCGAATTCGTCATCGTCTGGCTCGGGCTGCTCAAGATCGGCGTGGTCACGGCGCTCATCAACACGCATTTGCTGGCCGACGGGCTGCTCCACTGCATCAAGATCGCCGACCCCAAGCTCGTGGTCGTGGGCGTCGAGTTGCTGGACAAGTTTGCCGGCGTCGTGGGCCAGCTCCACAACATGGCGTTCCACGTGTACGGCGACGGCGTCGCGCCCTGGAAGACCTCGCCCGAGACGTATCCGTTCGCGCAGTCCATGGACGAGCAGCTCGCGCGCATGCCCACGACCGAGCCGCCGGCGTCGATCCGCCGCGACGCCAACACCAAGACCACCGACATGGCGCTGCTCATCTACACGAGCGGCACGACGGGCCTCCCGAAGGCCGCCAAGGTGACCCACTTTAGCGTGTTCATGCGCGCGCACATGTTCACGCTGCCCATGCACCTGGAGGTCTCGGACCGCATCTACTGCGCGCTGCCGCTGTACCACACGTCGGGCGGCAACCTATCCGTGGGCATGACCATCCTCTCGGGCGCCACGCTTTGCATCTCGCGCCGCTTCTCAACCACGCGCTTCTGGGACGAAGTGCGCAAGCACCAGTGCACGGTCGTGCAGTATATTGGCGAGATGTGTCGGTACCTCATGAACGCGCCGCCGCGCGACAACGACAAGGAGAACCATGTGCGCGCGGCGTTTGGCAACGGCCTGCGCCCGGACGTGTGGGCCGACTTCCAGCGGCGCTTCAAGATCCCCGCGGTGTACGAGTTTTACGGTTCCACGGAAGGCCCGCTGGGCATTCTCAACGCCTGCACGTCCGTGGCCGACCAGGGCCACCTGGGCAAGCGCGGCTACATCGTGCGCAAGGTGTCGGGCACCAAGGTCGTGCGCTTTGACGTGGAGAAGGAGGAGCACATCTGCGACAAGAACGGCTTCTTGCAGGAGTGCAACTACAACGAAGTCGGTGAGCTGATCTGCAAGATCCAGGCGGACGACCCGGCCAAGGCGTTCAACGGCTACTACAAGAACGAAAAAGAGTCCAACAAGAAGGTGCTCCGCGACGTGTTTACCAAGGGCGACGCGTACTTCCGCACGGGCGACCTGTTCAAGGTGGACGACCAGTGCCGTTGGCACTTCATGGACCGCATCGGTGACACGTTCCGCTGGAAGGGCGAAAACGTCGCGACCAACGAGGTGGCCGAGGCGGTCGCCAAGTTTGACGGACTGAGCGATATCTGTATCTACGGCGTGGAAGTGCCCGGGAACGAAGGCCGCGCGTGCATGGCTGCGATGGTGTTTGACGAGAAAACGTTCGATATGGCGGCGTTTGCCAAACACGTCACGTCCAAGCTGCCGTCGTACGCGGTGCCGCTGTTCCTGCGTCAGCTGGGCGAGATGTCGGTGACGGGCACGATGAAGTACGAAAAGGCCAAGCTGCGCAAGCAGGGCATGAACCCTACGGAAGTGGAGGACAAGCTGTGGTACTACGTCAAGGCCAAGAACACGTACGAGCGTCTGACGGCCGAGAACTTCCACTCGGTGCTCACGGGCTCGCGACTCTAGAACGGTGGATGGCCCGGCCTGGCTTGTCGCTCGCTCCGTTACTGCTCTTGTTTGTGGCGCTGCGCATGCGTTGTGGCGTTTGGCGTGTGCGAGGCAGCTTAGCGTGCATCTTCTGTCAACCCGTAGAACCAGGAAACGATGAAATCGATGTTGTGCTTTTCTTCTTCTTCGAGTGCAGCCATTCAATAGTAACAGTGCTAGTCCCGAGTCCTGGTGAGCAGTGCCGGTTTCACCAAGGCACGTTGCTGCGAATGTGAGACGTGGCGGTCAAATCCAAAAGTCAAAACGACACGCCCAAGAGGCGAGAAGCAGAGGATCTGGACAAACCGGGGTACAAACGATCCAACTTGCCCGTTCGACTGCATGTATGTACTAATCTAACGGGAGGAAGGGATGTCGTGCGAACGGGTCGGTGGAGATCGCATAAGTGCCATCGCACCTAAATCATTCATCGAACTGACGGCCCGGCCTATTTCAGTATTCGGGCCAGGCTTTGTGCAACGTAATCGGAGTTTGTTCCCAGGTCGCGTTCTCCTCGCGGACGCAAGCCACGCCGAGCGACGGCCCCACCCACGCATCCTTCGTGAACCGACCCGCCTTGGCCACCGTCACCATGCTCGACACCGTGGACCTGTGGACGCGCGACCCGGCGTTCTTGCACCGCGAGATGGGCGGTGGACAAGCTCTTCGCCAAATTCCACCAGCTCCCAGAGCTTCCGCCGTGGTTTGATCCTCGTGCCCACGGACTTCCCTTGCGCGCGGTGATCAAGAAACTCGCGCGAGCGCTCGTGGCGGACTCTCCGACGCTTCTGAATGAGGCGCTCGGCGAAGGGAGCGCTCCGCAGCAACCGCAGCAGTCAGCGACCGATCCAGGCCACGCGGAGGTCGTGCGCATGCTCCGCGAGGTGCACAAAGAGATCCGGAAACTCAAGATCGCGTGTCACTATAGGTCTGAGCGCCACAACGGCGCTGGCGCAACCTCAAGCGCCACGCCGAGCGCAGAGCGCGGCGCATTTGGTGTATTCGGTGCATTTGGTGCGCGTCCCCGGGCGGCCGATGCCAGTACTACGACCGCGGGATTTGGGGCGTTTGGCGTTGGCACTAGTGCTGCCTTTGGCCCGGCTGGGCGTTCAACGCCGCCAACGTGCGGCTTCTCATTCGGGACGCACCCCCAGACGGCAGAAGCCACGGCCGCACGAGTCGACGCGTTTGGCTATGGTGATGGCACTGCATTTGGCGCCGCCCGGGGTTCAACGCCGGCGGCGCGCGGCTTCGTGTTCGGGACACAAGCAAGTACGAGGGCCACACCGGCGGCGGCTCCAGCGGGCGGCGCGTTCACGTTCGGTGGGATGCCGGCGTTTGGAGCAGCCGGGACGAGCCCGCAGGCTGCAGCGCCGAGCGGGTTCTCGTTTGGTGGTGCGAGGCCGCCGCAACCCGCGGCCCCGGGGATTGGCCAAGGCGGGTTATTTGGAGGTGCGTTTGGTACGCGCGCCGAGGCGGCGCAGGAGACGCCGCCTCTGTCGAGCGAGTACCTGCGCAACCTCTTCGCGTTCGGCCAGCCAGCGCAAGGAGCGACACAGGGGGCGTTCCAGCCGTCCAACGCCTTCCATTGTACCTTCAGCCAGCCAGCGGCGGCAGCACCACCCGCAGAACGATTGGAAGTCTTGGACCCCGGGTATCTGAGCAACTTTTACGACACGGCGGGCAAGGAGCAGTCCCCAGAGGAGCTGCGCGCGAGGTCCATGGGGGCCGTTGACGTTCAACAGCCCAAGAACGACCATGAGGAGTGCCGTGCGGATGTTGCTTCCGCTTCGGCTGGCACGAAACCTATCGACAAGCCACCACAAGACGACAAAACCACTCCTCAAACGCCAGCGGAATGCGACCAGACGAAGACAATGAACGACGAGGCCGCCGCGGCAACCACCGACAATGCAACGAACTGGAAAGTGGAATCCCTGGACGCGAGGCGACCGAGCACGCCAGCCGTGGCGATCCGCAAGCTCGCGTTGACGACGTCGTCGGAGGCGGACCGCATCGCGAAAGGCGCGTACAGTACCGTGTACAAGGCCACGATGAACGACGCGATCCCAGTGGCCGCGAAAGTGGCCCAGAACCTGTTCGGCAAGGCGGCGATCGCGCGCTTCGAACGCGAAATGGCCGCGCTGCGCAGCCGTCCGGATCACCCGCATCTCGTGCGCCACTACGGCCACGTGTGGCTGCCCGGTCGCGACCAGGTCGGCGTGGTTTCGGAGCTGCTGCCGGTGCCACAGAGCCTGCGGTCGCGCCTGTACCGCACTAAGCGCCCGATCCACGAGAAGACCAAGCACCGCGTGCTGCTTGAATTACTCGAGGCGCTCGTGGTGCTCCACGCGCACGGCATTACGCACCGCGACCTCTCGCCAGCGCACGTTCTGTTCTCCCTGAACTCGTGGTCGATCAAGCTGGTCGACTTTGGCCTTCCAACGCTCAAGAACGCGGCGGCTTCGGGCCACATCACGGGCCCGGGCTTTGCGCCAGCGTACGCGTCGCCCGAGCTGCTGCGCGGCGAGCTCGCGAGCCACAACGTCGAGTCGTGGAAGAAGAGCGACGTGTTTTCGTTTGCCGTGGTGCTGTGCGAAGTGCTCACGGAGGAGTCGCCGTGGGAGGGCGAGCTGCCCGTCACGGTGGCCAAGACGATTGAAAGCGCACGGCCGTTCGCCGTGGAGAACCTACGCGTTGGAGGTGTCGTGAGCCCAGCGCTCGAGCGAACCGTCGCACGCGCGTGGCACTCGGACCCAGCGCTTCGCCCCACGGCCGCAGAGCTGCTGGACGAGCTGTATGAAGTATTCACCTGAGCAAGCGCACTAATACTACGTGCAGGACACAAGTAAAGCATTGTCTAGATCACCTGATCTAGGAGATCTCCCTGACGGTTTAGAGGCGTCCGGGAAATCGTGTTTACGCATCTGGTAATCCTTACCAAAAGATCCCATTCCACACATCCACTGATGGCAGCGAATCAGATCCATGCTGGGCAGGGGCGATCCCCTTGCTTCAACTTGAAGCAACGAAAGTCTCTCCTACCGTCCAGCCCAGCTCCCATACTAGAACACTGTCAACCTTCGCGCGGACCCATCGCTCCAACAGGCCACCCCACTTTCGATTCCGCCGTGTCCCCCGCATCTCTCCATCTCTCCTTTCATCTCTATCTCTCGCACAGACATCCGCTACTTAGAGATGGAGCTGCCCACGTCGACCGCGGACCTCGTCGCGCTCTGGCGCAAGACGCCCAAGAAGCTGCTCGCGCTGGCGGGCGCGGCCGCCGCGGGCGTCGCGCTCGACCGCAAGGTGATGCTGGTGCGCGACGTCAAGAGCCTCGTGCCGCTGACGCATCTCATCCGTGTCGGCAAGCGCGTCGTGGCCGACAAGACGCTCACGTCCGACGTGTTCGCCGAGGCGGTGCGCCGCTACCCACAGCAGCCGTGTCTCCTGTTTGAAGAACGCACGCTCACGTACGCGCAAGTGGACGAGATCTCGAACCGCGTGGCGCGCTGGGCGCTCCGCCAGGGGCTCAAGCCTGGCGACAAGGTCGCGCTGCTCATGGAGAACCGGCCCGAGTTTGTGATCACGTGGCTCGGGCTCATGAAGGTCGGCGTGGTGGCGGCGCTGCTCAACACGCACTTGCGCGCCGACGGGCTGCTCCACTGCGTCAAGCTCGCCAGGCCCTCGGCCATCGTGGTCGGAGAGGAAATGTTCGCCCGCTTCCGAGAGATCGTCGGTGAGCTCCACGGCGTCGCTGTCCACGTGTACGGCGACGGCGTGACGCCCTGGAAGAGCTCGCCGTCGTACGGATACACGCGTTCGCTGGACGATCAGCTGGCCGAGATGAGCTCGGCGGCGCTGCCGCGTGCGCTGAT
Source organism: Pythium folliculosum (assembly GCA_023336295.1). NCBI lineage: Eukaryota > Oomycota > Peronosporomycetes > Pythiales > Pythiaceae > Pythium > Pythium folliculosum. Next base: position 13,168 of record JAADWV010000753.1, read on the forward strand.
CCAGGACGTCGTACCCGCCGACACGGCTATGCTCATCTACACGAGCGGCACGACGGGGCTGCCCAAGGCCGCGCGGGTGAACCACTTCAGTATCATCACGCGCTCCTACGGTCTCATGGTGCCCATGAACGTAACCCCGGACGATCGCGTGTACTGTCCGTTGCCGCTGTACCACACGTCCGGCGGGAACTTGGCCGTGGGCATCTGCTTCCACTCGGGCGCGGCGCTGTGCATCGCGCGACGCTTCTCGGTGTCCCAGTTCTGGGAAGATGTCAAACGGTTCGACGCCACAATCGTGCAGTACATTGGCGAGATGTGCCGTTACCTGGTGAACGCGCCGGCGCGAGCCTCGGACAACCAGAATAACGTCCGTGCGGCGTTCGGCAACGGGTTGCGGCCGGACGTGTGGAACGAGTTCCAGGACCGGTTTGGGATTCCCGTGGTGTTTGAGTTTTACGGCTCGACAGAAGGAGTACTCGGATTTGCCAACTACTGCGCTACACAAGAAGACCGCGGTCACCTGGGTCGTCGTGGACGACTCATCAAGGCGCTGATCGGCGCCAAGATTGTCCAGTACGACGTCGAGAAGGACGAGTACATTCGCGACGCCAAGACGGGACTACTGAAGGAATGCGGATACGACGAAGTGGGCGAGCTGATCTGCAAGATTGACGAGGCCAACCGCGCGAGGGACTTTGCTGGGTACTATAGCAACGAGAAGGAGTCCACCAAGAAGGTGCTCCGCGACGTGTTTGTCAAGGGCGACGCGTACTTTCGCACGGGCGATCTCTTCAAGATCGACTCGAGCCACCGCTGGCACTTCATCGACCGTGTGGGCGACACGTTCCGCTGGAAGGGCGAGAACGTCGCGACGAACGAAGTCGCCGAAGCCATCGCCAAGTTTGACGGACTCGGCGACATTTGCGTGTATGGGGTCGAAGTGCCCGGGAACGAAGGCCGCGCGTGCATGGCCGCGATGGTGTTTGACGAGAAGACGTTCGATATGGCAGCCTTTGCCACGCATGTGACGTCCAAGCTGCCGTCGTACGCGCTGC